>JAVDPK010001182.1:328037-351916 GCA_034780415.1 Cichlasoma orientale
AGAGAGAGAGAGAGAGAGAGAGAGAGAGAGAGAGAGAGAGAGAGAGAGAGAGAGAGAGCGAGAGAGCGAGAGAGAGATTTGGACAACAGGCCAAAGAGCAAATCTACTAAATACCAAAGTCTCATTTAAAAATTCTTTCTATATTACTTTATGTCTTTGGTGAATTAGTATTATCCCATGAACTGACCCACAGGCAGAAGGAGCAACTATGACGTCAACTAAAACAATATTTTCCTTTGGGTTTTTTTTTTTGTTCTGCATTGTTTCTCTGTGTTTATGACCCATTCTGTGAATAAACAGTGAAATAAACTGAAAACCAGAGGAAAACATCAACATGGATAACCAAGACAAGATCACACAGATGTGCATTTTAATGTAACAAACCTAATTGTGTTAAAATATCACATCCAGACTAAATGGATATACCTTTGTTGGTGTGCAGAGCAATTGAAAATTTGTAATGTGCGCTGTTATATAATTAAAATATCCAACTTCCAGTCTCCAGATGCCTAATTTTATGTAAAGTTCCAAAGATGTTAAACTTACATTAAAAAAAGCAACAAAAAGACAAAAAAAATGTTAATATATAAATATTAAAATGATAAATCAATGATCAAAATATTTGCATATTAATAAATTATATTTAATTAATTATTTGACTTACTGCTGCAGCACCTCTCATATCTCTATTTTAGTCTATCTGTGAGATATTTAAAACCTTAAAGTAAAGCCTAGAATAACCAACCTCATCTCCAACTTTAATGACTTCTATCATGTCATCAGTACTTAGAATACCCAGTTTAGGGTCTCACCCAATAAAACTTGGGATCCCTGGTAACCTGGTCATCTAAGGGGTTTATGTCCAAACTGTCTCACCTTGTAGCTGCTGCTTCTCCAGGGCCAGCGTCTCCAGTGTGTAATTGCAGAACTCTAGATTCTCCAAGGCTTGGATGCGGGCCGTCTCATCCTGCTCCTCCTCCTCCAGCATCGCCCTGAGTTCCTCTGCCGTGTGTGCGTATGCCTCCATGTCGCGCTCGACCTCTTGTAGCCGTAGCAGCAGCTGTTGCCTTTCCTCCTCCTCCCTTTCTCTCTGACTCTCTAACTCCATCTCTCTCTCCAGTTCTTGCTCTGCCTCCAGCTGGCACTGGATGTCATGTTCCTGGGCAGCTTCGAGGTCGCTCAACTCAGCCTGACCTTCTGCCGTTTGGTCCAGGAGGTTTGCAGCTGGCTCGTCTGGAGCGTAAAAAATAGGTGTATTGATGAGGGAGTCGCTGGTTGGAGGAGTCGTGCGATTCTGTCTCGGGCAACGGGGAGGGGGCCGTGGAGCGGGCCGAGTTGGTTTGTATGCAGCTGGGGCTGGCAGGCGCGTGACTCTGGGACGAGGAGGTGGAGGGCGGAGGGTTCTGCGTCTTTCCAAAGAAGGAGAGTTTGACTGCAATAGGTTGGACACAGGAGAGTGTGCGGAGCCTCGAATGACATCCGTTTCATCGCTGTAGCCCAGGATAGAAAAGTGCCGTGAGATATGGGACTGATGGCTCAGCTCAGCTGCAGACGACACATCACTGGAAGCACCAGGGACTATGCTGGTATCACTGCAAGAAGTGCTCAAGCTTTTCTCAAATTCGAAGAGCTGCTGTGACAGCTTAGTCTCTAGGTCACTGGTCGAGTTTACCAAGGCTTCTAAGGTTACGGATGCTGGCAGTAGCCCATTGGAGCGACGTGTCTTCTGCTGGTTATGCAGGCGGACGTCAGAGTTTATCAGATCAGCATCACTGGCACTTGCATGGCGAGTTAGCCTCTTAAACCTCTGGCCCTCCACATGGTTGTTTATTGTCTGACCTCTGTTACTGATGGAGGCGTCATTTCTCAGTGACCTCCGGTAATATTTGCTGTCTTTAGACCAACCATGTTGAGTGCTATGAAGTGTTAGGCTGTGAGTTAGTTTGGATTGTAAAGGTCGACTGTTACCATTGGTATAGTTAGTTGGATTTCTGCTTGCAGCCGGGCCAACTTGCTGAGTATGGCTACGTGCAGGCAGGTTAGGCCGTGGTGGCAGTCTGGGTCTTGCTGGAGGAGTGGATTTGGGTTTCTGAGGCCCCCTGTGTGCTGGGGGGGCAGGTCTATGTGGCTGAGAGTCAGCCCTGTTACCACTGTCTCCCTGTCCTCTGTTATCAGCCACAGTACTTTTGTTTTCACATGGCCACCTCTGCTCCTCAGCCCTCTCAAAGTAGTCCAGGTCCCACACTGTGTGATCCTCATACGCCCACTCTTTCTCAGCATCATTTTCTGGCCCACTGGGACATAAATGATCATAGGCGTGTTCAGTACTACTGATCTCCTTCTCTTCCTCTGGTTCAACAACAGTCGTTTCTCCTGCAATTTTCTGCACATCACCCTCTATTCTGACAAAACGATGAGGAAAGACACCCCGCTGCCCTCGCACCTGCCCCTCCAGCCAACCGTCTTCCAAAGTGCCGACAACACGGATGCGATCTCCCACATCAAAGTCCAACTCGCCTGGTTCCATGGCCCGAAATTCATACAGTGCTACTCCATAGACTCCACCCTCCTCTTCCTCTTCCTCTACTTCAGCATCCTTATGTTCATCTTCCTCTCTCAATATATCCTCTTCTTCCATTCCTTCCTCCTCATTCCCCTCTTCAGCATTAAAGGTGTCTTCATAGACATATGGTTGAGGGTCATTGTTCAAATACTGGGAGTCTACAGGTTCCTGAGGAGACCGAAGAGGACCCAAGAGCTCCACAAACCCCTCTGGGAAGATTCCCCTGCTGCCATTCAGCTCGCCCTGGAACCAGCCTGGCTCAGGCAGGTCTGTGATGATGATCAAGTCCCCCTCGCGGAAGTCCAGCTCCTCGCTGAGCTGTGCATGGAGGCTCATAAGGGCCCGGGCTTGTCCTAGAGCATAAGGTGGGAGCTCTGACGCCTGGGCCTGGGCCGAGCGCTCAGACAGCTGCCGGGAACGGAACGAAAGGTTCAGCTCTTTCACACATGACGTCGGGAAGAGACCACGGGTGCCCCAGGCATTACAGCCACGTTGCCAGATCTCCCCAAGGTCCATGGACCCTCCTACTTCCCCAACTACCACATCACCTAGAGAGACAGAATAAAGAGCATTTAATTTGATCCGCATATGATATGAAGATTACTGGTGGACAACAGAAAATTCCTCTTCTGATGTCTCATTTTAATGACTGATGATAAGAGTAACTACAAGCACTGAGACAGATGGAGACACATTAAGCACACAAGAACTCATGCTGGTTGTCCTAATAAAGTTATAGTAAATATGTATTTTCTTCCGAGTGAGTTTCGGTTGTGTGGCTCCAACAACTAACAGCATGTTTGCTGATATGTTTTATTTGTTTTTCTTCACTCTTTGTCCTATATTTACTGTTTTTCATATTTTTGTCTAAAATCAGGTAGCTTTGCTCAATTAGCCCAATTAGCTTTTTTATATCACTTTTTTAAATAAACTTGCTTGGGTCTACACTGTCCTTAACATACAACTGGGGAATCAGGGGTTATAGGAATGTTGACTGGACGGCCAGAAGTCACGGAGGTCACATTCCAAAGACCTGCAGCTCCACCTCCCATTGTGTCTGGGACTAAAACTGGCACACAGCCATCCTGACCATGGAAATCATACTGGAAATGAACACGTTGGCTCTCAGATGGACCGTAATGACTGTTTCCTATGTGTCCTCCACTAGTTATCTATGACAATACAAAAATACACTGGACTTGTTATTGTTATTGACTAAGACAGATAATGGGCTGGGATAAGAATCAAAGTCAAACACAATGACAAGTGCATACGTATGAAAAGAAAATTGGATGAATTATTAACTTGTTATCTGCTACAGTTGCCTTCAACTGATTCTACATGACCAGCAGTGCTTGGCTACATGAATTTATAATAATTCTGTTTAAAATCTAAATTATAATTCAATTCTGAACAGTTTGAAGATCTTTATTGTGATTATATTAACGAATACACAACAAAATTGCCATCTCCCTATGGTGCACAGCAGTTAAATAAATAAGGAATTTAAACTAGGATTTGATCATAAAACACTGCAATAAAAACCAATAAAAAAGCTCAGTGGTAATAAAATATTAAGTCAACCACACAACAGCACTTGGAAAAAAGGTTTCTAGTCTAGTTGCATGGGTTTTTACTGCTCTACAGCATCTCCCAGCAGGGAGAAGTACAATCCAGGGTGTGAGGTGACTTAGTTCAACTACTTCTATGGCTACGTGCTGCTACTAGCACTTCTAATAACATAAGTATAAAAGGTTTTACCCAAATAAAAGATCTCTGCAAACATCTGTGCTGTCTGCCTGAGGGTGTTGCAGATGACAAATCACAAAAAAAAACAAAACACCACAATAATGTGAGAAAAACAAACATGCAAAAACAAAAAGTGATCTACAGACGTTCAGTGCAGGTTAAAGTTTGGACTACGAGGACATCTAGTGGACACTTGTGGAAATCAGCTTTGTGTTTCTATCATTAGAGCTCCTGGCTTCTAAATCTATTTTCTCTCCTTTTTTTAAAGTAAATACTGCAGCTACGCTCACAAAGTATCTGCTGTTGCATGCTGTATGCATACAATTGGACATATTTGCTCGCTGTCATTTCATTGGGCCTTGAACTTTAACCCTTTTGCATGATCAGATCATGCTTGCATGCAGCAAAATGCAACCAGCTGCAATAAGACATTGTGATACAAAAAAATTACAATTAAAAAAAAAGATAAGTAGACCTTTACTTTCAACACTGAACTGGCACTGGTGGCTATTTTTTCCCCTCACAGTAACTTATTTTGCATCCAGTAATCTAACTTGATGCTACTAAAAATGAACAAAAAAAAAGTATTTTCCTCAATCAGTCTGACTGTCTGGTCAAAGTGTGTTTCTTCCACTGGGGGGGAAAAATTGCCAGGCAGAGCTAAGTTAAAAGTCAGGTTATTATCTCAAATTTTTTGACTTAATAACTTGAAAATTTGAGATAATGACACAAAATGTTTTTGACTCATGGATGGTTAAAAAAAAACAACCCAAAAAAAAACAAACAAAACCAATTTACCTGAATACTGCAACATCAACAAGTAGCATTAAACTAAGTGAGAAAACATGATCTGTTAGTGTTACATGTAACAAGCGTGTTATTTTAAGTCACATCAAGTATGCCGTGCAATTTAAAAGTAACAGTCACACTTATGTTACAAGTCGGCACTGAGAGTGTGTGAGAGAGAGCACACAGTATGTTCGTACCTCTCTTCAGAGACAGATTCCCCGGCTCTGCTGAGCTAAAATCATTGATGCACACATACAGTCTGTCTCCGGGCTTGGTGCTGGGAATGGTGAGTTCTTCCACAAAGGTGCTGGGGAACTGACCTGAAGGGACAGATGAAGAGCATCAGTAATGAGTAATCCTGATCAGTCCTCGTGCAGTTGAGGCAATGAGTCTGTGTTTCATTATTTAACAGAAATCTAACTGGTTAAAATTTATTTTATCACATTTCATCACATTTCATTCATTTTCCTTTTTCCTTAATGAAAACCTTGAGTTAATCATCTTTTTCTGCTTCTTCCAGTTGCTCCCTTTAGGGGTCACCACAACAGATCATCAAGTCACCCCATCCCTTGCATCCTCTTCCATCACATCAACCCTCTGCATCTTTGTCTGCAACCCATCTTCTGAATAGAATGCCTTTATTGTCATTATACAGGATGTACAATGAGATCTGTCACACATCACCCCCGACACTCGTCTCAACCCACTCCACAGTGCCTGCACTCTCTTCTTCACTTCTCTCGTGCACTGTCTGTTGCTTTGGATGGCTGACGCGAGGTATTTATACTCATCTACCTTCACTACCTCTATTCCATGCAGCTTTACTGTTACATTTACATAATATCAACAAATAGTATTTTTCATTAGCAGCTGAACAAGTTGTGAATTCACCAGACTCTATTTCCTGCACTATTCTCACACTCATGTAATGCACTGCAAATCAGACACACAATGTGTGTCAGAGATCTTGTAGGTTAAAGACTGTTTAATATCTAATTTGACTGGTTATACAAGAAAGTTCAGGCATGCGTGAAAACGGCTTAACTGGATCTCTCCAGCTCAGATCCCTCAAGGGCAAAGAAAAATGATGACAATCACGTGATCTTTTCTTATGCATTTTCTTCATGTATCTTAATGGAAAGCCTCATTCGTGCAGATCCATTAACAGTAATAATGACAAATGACACTTTACCTGTGACGCCATCTTTGTTACCAAGCAACCAGAACTCATCCACGACACTGAGCACCTCGATGACATCACCAGTGAAGAGTGGCAGCTCCTCAGAGACGCTGGGGAGAAACTCAAACACAGCGCGCACCACAGATCCTGCTTCCATCACTCATAACCTGCGGAGGCAGAAAGAGAGAGCCGCACGATTTAAAAAGGTGACTCTCAAACTGTAAAAACCATGTAAAAATTCAGAGAAAAGAGTGATCATTAAAAAAGAAAGCGCAAAAAGCTTTTCAGTTTTCAAAGAGGGGCTGAGCGGTGCTACTTAAAATCCTCTGCACTACCCAGATCAACGGATGTCTCGGAGAGCGAGCAAGCTTTGGTGAAATAACGCCAAATGAATGGGGTAGTGAGAGCGTGAGAAACCAGCAACAGAAAGGAGACAGACAAGAAGGAGAAAAAGAAAAAGAGAGAGCTCCATTTAGGAAGGCTGAAGGACATTCCTCCTCTATTCTCCTTATTCTCTGCCACCTCCTGAGGAAATACGCATTAGGGAGGAAAGCAACATCAACTCACGCTGCACAGTCTTCCTTACAGCCGACATTTCATCAACAAAGCATTTTCTGATGATCGGTTTGAACTTCAGCAGATCATCTTGACCATGTCTACATGTCTAAATGCACTGAGCAGCTGCCATGTGATTGGCTGACTAGATATTTGCATTAATCTAGCAGTTGATCAGGTGTCTTCAGTGACCTCTGGCTTCAAGAAACCAAGACTGTGACAGTAGCTTTGTTCATCCTTGACATAAAGTCTATGCAAATAAGTTTATTATAACTTAATAACTGGGTAATAACTTCTTAATAGGACTATCAACCTTCTCCAATTATGGCTAATCCTCTAAACATGTGGTTGAGAAAACACAATACACAGCGTTTGGATTATTAGGTGCAACTTGAAACTCCCTCTGCACATGGATGCATTTACAGCTACTCTGTAACTGGTCTATAATAGATACTATTCAATTCAATTCAATTTTATTTATATACCAAGGTGCCTCAAGGCACTTTAAATACTAAAAAGGTGTGTAAATAAAATGAAAAAGTAATCACAATCACAAGAAACCATCATTTCAGGTCACAGAGCATAAATATTCAAATTTGTATTCTGTAGCAGACTTTTTCTAATTAGCAGTAAAATGAGAAAATACTCAAAACAAGTATCTCCTAAGCCCTTGTGTATCATTATCTGGAGACAGACTAAGCACAGGTGGGGATACACACGCTGAAGGAGACTGGAAATGAGAGAAGAGGGCTGCAGTTTGTCACAGTGAAAGGGGCCTCTGTTAAGTTGGCTGATGGAGCCAAGGGGGAGAGGAACAAGACTCTAGCCCAGTTCAGTGCCACCATCTCTAGGGACAGACGCGGTTCAGGTTATCTTGGATGTGGCTGTCGAGGTGAAATAAAGAGGCAGGTGACCAGCTGTAAAAAAAGAGATTTGCTAAGCAACTGAGCGTATGGGCGTGTTTGGGTTGTTGTGTCTTTCACCGTTAAGGTTAACCAACACTGTTAACTGGTGCTTTCTGTGTGGCAGGTCGTGAACTCAACACTGCTCGGTGATACAAACCACAATGAAACCCAAGCCAAGGCTGGAACTAATGCAAGCCAAAGGGAGAGTTCCAAGCAGAGGCTAAAAACACTGCAGGCAATGAGAACAGATGGCCTGTTTATTCATTTATGAACAACATACTATGTTTTTCAGTGTTTATTATTATTTTGTGCAGTAAACATGCGTAAGTGTCACACTAGTGTCCCTATAGACTTGTGTAAAAGATGGATCTTGTGTTTCTGAAACCAGATTTAACAATGAACAGGGACATCTGACTGAGAAACTGAAGAAAACTGCATGCTCATTTGGCTCAATCACTGTTAATCACATGGTAATGATGTGATAATGTAATAATAACAATGTAATAATTATGTGGTAGTTACAACCTAAAGCACATCCTCTTTTATGTTTATTTTACTCTAAATGTGATCATAATTCACAGAACGTACTGAAGAAGACATTAAACTCAACAGAAAGGTGTTTACTGAGGTCAGAACTGAAGTGGCATACACATTTATAGGCCATTTCATTAGGTACACTTGCTTAGCTGCTTGTTAACTCGGTATCTAATCAGCATGGCAGCAACACAGTGCATTTAGGCATGCAGGCATATTCAACCTGTTGAAGTTCAAACTGAGCATCAGGGGTAAGAAAAGGCAACAGTAACTGAAATAACCACTCATTACAACCAAGATGTGCATAAGAGCAACTTTAAACACATAACATGTCGAACCTTGAATCAGATGGGCTACAGCAGCAGAAGACCACACTGGGTGTCACACCTATCCGCTAAGAACAGCAAAGCAACGCTACTATTCACACTGGCTCAAGAACTGAGCATTGCTTAAACACCACAGCCTACCTGAGTACTCTTGCTGACCATGCCCATCCCTTTATGACCACAGTGTACCCATCTTCTGATGGCTTCTTGCAGCACATTTACACACCATGTATCAAAGCTCAAGTCATCTCAAACTGGTTTCTTTAATATGACAATGAGTTCACTGTACTCAAATGCCCTCCACAGCCACCAGATATCACTCCAATAGAGCACCTGTGGGATGTGGTGGAACAGGAGATCCACATCATGAATGTGCAGCTGACACATCTGCAGCAACTGTGTGATGCTATCATGTCAATATGGACCAAAATCTTTTAAGGAATGTTTCTAGCACTTTGCTGAATCTATGCAACAAAGAATTAAGGCAGTTTTGAACACAAAAGAGGTCAACCCAATACTATCAAGGTGGAGTCAATGAAGTGGCCGGTGCACGCACAATCAGGCTTTTTTCTGTAACCGGAGAAGTTGCCCTCTTATGCGAAATATACACAATGCAGGCTTTGGGTGCTTCAACACTGGCTGCACTTTTCAAACCTACATCCATAATTCAATATAACATCTGTGTGTAGTCCCAGTAAAGAACACTGCACAGTGCTCTCTGCTCTCTGTGGCATATCTTTGTAAAAAGCTGCATACACGCACACAATCAGAGCAGAGAGGTCACAGCAGACAACTGCATTCACGCAAAATCCAGAGCCACCTTACTGCAGCGCTGTGCGAAAGCATGCGCTTGGGGGTTTTTGTGTGTGTGTGTGTGTGTTTCAGAATTTAATTGTGGTGAAACAATTAGTACAATTTTATTTCTCAGAGCCACTGTACCCACCAACATCACTCCCTCTCATTAATCACGCTCTTGCTCGCTCGGCCACTGCTGCTTGTTGAGTCGGGAAGAATTCTGTCAGTAAAAACTTGAATATTTCTTTAATCAAGACCCAGTGTGTAATTTAAGTGTTCCTATAATTTCTCAAGCAGCATATACTGGCTTATGACAGTACAACAGTGGCTGCATCACCAACATCACAGTGATTAGACAGGCCCAGACACGCACTTCTGAGGAATGGTTTCCATGAAACAGTCAATGATACTGATCAGTCACAAATAAAAGAAGGCTGCTTATACACACAACTATATTTGGTTTATAAAAATTCTCCCAGTATGTCAGATAATATAAATAAACTTCTTCCTTCTCTTCTTTATGAGTTAACTTCAGGTAACACCAGAAAATGCTGCCAGTAAGAGACTGAAAGTCACGCCTCACTTAGAGATCTACTGTACTTAGTACAGAGTTGAAGCCCCATACAAACCACAAGTGAAACTATTAACCCACACCTTGCGCACAGCTGGATTTTTGCAGAGCTCAGTCACTTCAAACCTTATCGTTTGGTACAGCCTGTGGCATGCAAAGTGTCCCACCTATTCTGAATGTGTTGCAACCTCCTAACCAGAAGTCGAAACTGCGATTCAAATGCAAGTGAAAATGCACTGAAGGTTTGGTACAGCATGCATTTCACAGCGTAAGAGCAAATGTTTGCGCTCATGGGTGGGTGCGCGCCTGGTTTTCTTAATGATAAATCGAAATCAGTGTCACAATATAAAACACAACTAGCGATTTCTAAACACTGAGCAAATTTCCCGTAAAGACTACCAAATGTGACAAACATGAGAGCGCAATTTTACCAGCAACAGTCACATTTGTTTATGTTCGTGACATTTAAAGTCACATTATGCCGCTCAAATTGCATCTTTCACTGGAATAAGAAAGTGCTATTTACATTTCAGCCTTCAACCTACTCTGCCACAACAGTGACGCTCACAACCAACACCCAGAAAGCCGAACCTCTTCCCTGCAAAGAGTAACTGGGATCCGGGAGCTTTCTCGAAGTTAATCCTCAGATCCACATCCAGCCAGACAAGCTTCTTAGTTTTATTTATGGGCATGTCAGTGTGTTAGTGGCCCCGTCCTGCTGCTTTTTTCCACCTTTCCCTAGCAGATGAAAAAAAGCTGCCTTAAGGTAGAAATTTTCCAGTGATACAGCAGAACCATGCAGCAGTCGACCACAGTCTGATTGAAGGGAAATCTACTGCTAAAGCACTACTGATGAGTAATGTCAATTTTTGTGCCTTCAGTAAATGCAGTCTTAAATAGAAAATAATAGAAGTTTACATCAATGAATATGACAGCTGTGCCTGAGCGTGGCCACAAACATGTTTACTGAATGTGTTACAAAACTGAAGGTTGCACGAGGCACACGAGACCCTTTTTCCATACACAAATTTTGTACAGTTCTGGGAGGTCAACACATTTTTCACAGCTGTCCTTTCTGACATACAGCAGGAAATACGCAGCTCCATAAGTGTTCACACTCCAAAAATACTCTGTGGTTTAGGTGAGCGAGCTGGACAGTGCATGCACGAGGCGGCACACATAACGCCACTTGTTAGCAGTGAATGGACCGCACTGTTATCTGCGCTATTTCCACACTGATGCAAAGAATCATCACACTGAGTTCACTTGTGAGCTGCCTCAGGTGTAATCCAAGTGCATCAGCTATTTTCAGGTGATATCTAGAAAAGTTCAGGGCTGCGGCTTAGCTTAGACCAAACTGAAATATCTGGACAACTTGAGGTAGTAGAAGGAAGAAAGTATACTGACTGAATAATAGAAGGAAAACTACAAAATTTAAAGTAAAAAGAGTGAAATATTTTGACTACTGCCATGAAACTCTTCCAAGAGGGTGAAAAAATTTGAATGACTTTGCCGATTCCATTATATGCCTCTAACACCATAATCACACCTAACTTTCAATGTGTCCAGTTCCTTAGAATTCCTAGAAATAAGGAACAGAATTTCTATAGAAACCAAATTAATCTACTAACATTGCACATGTTTTTTAGTTAAATGCAGCTAATTGACTTCTGTAATCATCAGCACACTCTACCAAGAGCAGTGCGAATTAGCAGGTCACAAATGACCAGATCTGATGAAGATACTAGTAAAGTTATACAAAAATACACAGTGTAAGCAAAGGTTTTATTCATGTGTTTCTCTCCGAAAACAGAAAGGCATCTCAGATTAAGGAAAGGCATATCAGGAAAAGCATCTCTGAATAAATCTAACAGGAAAGGTCGAGTGCAAAGATTCATCCGGACGAGCGGCTTTATTGTACACAAGTCCACTGTATAAACCTGAAATCTGTGAATTACAGATAACATGTTGGATGTGTAGAAGAAGATCATAATCTGCTATCCGATTCTGAGCAAGCCTTGGTTGATGAAATTACTGCTAATGTGTCACATGCATAAATAGTTTTTTTTTTAATGCATGCTGTGTGAGTCTGTAAATACTTATTAAAGTTAAAAAAAAAAAAAATCTGACTCTCAGTCAGCTATGGGCAACTAACAGTTGTGCAAGATACCAAAAAAATAAAGAAAGCTACGTGAAAATGAAGAGCTCTGTGTGTACGCACCACTAAATAAAGACACAGCTGAAGCTTTCATTATAGGCTGCTCTCTGTGTAGAAATGTGAGCTGAAATCTGAAACATTGCAGTATAAAAAGGTGGACATAACTACTTGTCAATCACAAGTCCTTAGCCAATGGGCATCCCACAGATAATCCTCTATTTTGAAATGTAGTATGACCAAGATTTACTTTTTTTTTTTTTTTTTTTTTTTACATATTCAAAATAACCTGAAATGAGTGGATCTTTTTGCGACCACTTCTATCGCCATCTGGTGGCCTTCAGACAGAATGCAAGTTTAAGGCACTCCTGCACTGGCTTTATTTTTTCCAACCTAGGGTTGCCTACGTAACCGTAGCCTGGAAGGTCCACTAGTGACCAAGTGTCAGCAAGAAGTAATGTGCAACGACCACACTTGCTGTGTGGGAACCCCTTTATTGGTGAGCTACAGGACACAACCATAGACAGCCAACGGGGGAAGTGCCTTAAACCTGCATTCTATCTGAATGCCACCAGGTGGCGATAGCTGTGGTTTCTATCATTGTGGTTCGGGTCCTATAGAAGTCTATGGGGAAATAGCTTTATGTCCTAACCACTGTAAATACTTTCCTGCTGAGTTTACAGGCTAATTTACTCTGTTTGTGCCATACTCAATTAAATATTATTGAAAAAATTCTAATTTGAAAATCTTGGTCATGTTATGTCTCAAAATAGAGGATTATCTGTGGTATGAAACCGTACACTCACTGGCTAACCACTTGTCAGTCACAAGCCAGGAGCCAATGAGAGTGCTGTTTCACAGTTAGACCCAGTTTCCTCGTCACATCCAGTTTTTTTGCAACCAAGATGGCGACGACAGAAACGGTCATCTCATGTGATATTATGAGGCAAGACTTCTTGAAGCTATCTAACTTAATACCATAATAAGATTGCTCAATCACAATAAGACCCATCTGTAATTTAAACATGCTGGCCTGTTTAATGTCAACCCAGCTAATTATTGATCACTACTCAGCATAAACCAGTGTCATATTTCCACTAAATAAATTATATTAAACAGCAGCACGTATTAATTACAGTCCACTGGCCCTAACAGTGACAAACACAGAAAAAAATTTAATAATAATAATCAGCATGCAAGTCTTTTCTCCCCCCCGACTTTGTCAAAGAATAATGCCCTTCAAGATGTCAGTGACTCATTCTGACTCACAACACCAACAGCTGTGGATTATTTTGTCTGGATCAGAATAAAAGAAAAACAAAACACGAGGGAAAAACAGCGTCACGTCAGGGGGAGAGGGCGTGTCTGGAGAAAATACATTTCAACCAAGGTGGTATCAGAGCTGTGCCAGACGGTATCAGATTATTGTCCTTCTATAAGAATCACCTTTCACTTTAGAAAACGCCCACAGCAAACGAGGAACTGGCAACACGTTCTTTTTCTCATGAGTTCATCAATGAAGTGTTAAGTGCTGATCCAAAGCTGCAAAATGCCTCTTTGTAAAGTACAAGGGGCATTTCATACACTGAATGGTCCTCTTACTGAAGACTTGTCCTTTCATTATGATTCATGAGGTCTTGATAAGCACTTGGACTTGCATTGCAAGTGAATATCCCGGGTCGGGAATACAGAATTTAAGCCAAAAGTATAAGTGTTCTATCAGAGCCTTAAAGCTCTGTTTATATACATCTCTACAGTATACACAACAGTAGATAATGATTATTGTAAGGAGAAAGGGAGACTGAAACAGTGTCACTGGGACTAGTGTGTGCCACTTGGCATCGTCCTGGAGAAAGTAACAGGATTACGACAGACAGCTAAGTCAACAGCTGACACGCACACACACTGTAAACACACACACACACACACTTCACAGCTGACAGTCGCACAAAGAACCAACTGTCTGATCTGGGACATGGCCCTGAGACAGCTTCACCTTTTATTTAACTATATCTGTCTGCATATGCTTAAAAAAAAAGAAATGAATAGCACACTTGTACAGCATAGTTTTGTTGTTGTTGTTGTTTTTTTTATCTCTAAAGATTTGCATAAGGGGAGCAGCCTTTTCACTTCAGTTAATGCAAACAAACAAACAAGCGGGAAACAGTTACATTACACAATAATCAGATTAGATTAGTTTTACTTGTTTTTTGAAGAGAAACGTCAGCAATTCAGACTAGAATGAAAAACAATTAGAGGACAAAAGCTTCTGGTAAGTAATGTTGAGCATGTTAGCTACGGGGTGTGTGGGGCTTAGAATAGAGGACGAAGGGCATGTTTTCAGCATTCCCGGGCACCTCAACCCCCACTCACACCTTTCTTCAGGTGACCTCAATAGGTCACTTGATAGGGTGAGGCAAGATCTCACAGTTGTTTCACCCAAAACCGCCTTTTTTCACACCTTGGCTCAAGTGACGATGCACATGAATAATAGTGGGCAAACGACCAAAGGGGACAACCCCCACTGGGGTTTAAACACCCAGGACAAACAAACATAACTAATTTTTAATGTCATAACAGAAGTTCAGCACATTCTTACAGCTACATCAACTCGCCCGTCTTTGCCACTGCTGCGTGGCATCTCAAGTTCTTCTCTCCACCCTCAGGCTGAAGCACTGGCATGGTGTGAGAACAGAGTGGAGGAAGTGGGATCTGCTGACTGCCCGTAACTTTTATTTGAACACAGTCCGATGCCAACAATAAAGCCGCTGCCTCATTATCTACGTGCCTGCCAGGACGAGGCTCGCACTGACGCTCGGCCTCTGTGCCATTCATCCTATTCAGATATATTAAAGTGGCAGGCTGGCACGTGCCTGTGCAACACGCAAACACACACTAGCGCACTGTTAGAATCCTCTGGAGTCGGCTGGATGTCTTTTCATTGAGTTTGTTTACCGGCGACTCTTGCTGCGCAGCAGTGTGGCGTGCTTCCATCCAGAATGCTGAGTCCGGTGAAACACATTCACCTCGAAACAGCATAACCAAAGCAGGTGGACTGTTCTAGATATTAAAAAAAAAAAAAAAAAAAAAAATACTGGGACATCTGTGTCCTCCCTTTTGACCATCTAGTCTTTCAGCACATGGGATGGAGGGGGAGAATGAGAAAGCCTGACAGTTGTCAACACAAGTCATGTGGTTGTATGACCGTGTGTTTATAGAGTGAGTGGCTCTCAGACCTCCTCCTCTGATGACATAACCGATTTAGACATCAGTGATTTTTTTTTTTACAAATAAAAACCAGAACGAGAACGTAAACATGAGATTGTTTCGTTCAGTCAGTCATAAAAATAGCTTAAAAATGGGGAAAAAAATAAAAAAATATTCAGTTTACTTCCACATAATGTTTGGCACAAATTTATCACGGATTCATTTTCTATCAGTCGCTGGACTAATCAACTTATGCACAAACACATAACTTTCCAGATTTAAAAACCAGCCCAGAGCCTTTTGTGCATGACTCACAGTAAAGTACAACAATATACTCCATCCATCTTTGCACTAAATAACAAATAAAAAGGCAGGCTAACGAGCGCAGGCTTGCTTTACAGCGCATTTCATCCAGATGAGGCAGCACCGCGTGGCCTCAGCCAGCTGGATGCGGGGAACACATCTGGTGAGCCCATTCAAATGACTAAAGATGCCAAATTCTTGTTTAAATATTTGGCAGAGCCATGCTGCTCCACTCAAACATGTGAGCGGGCCCCAGTGATTACACAGAGAAAAACTGTAAAAGCATGCAAACTTACAAGGCAGTTAACGTGCCAACTTTGCATTTCAATATAAACAATCACCATAGCAGAAACAAAGGATTTTTTTGATGAGGAGACAGGAGAGTCTGTTCCCTTTATTATATGGAGTATATTGTTGTACCCTTTATTTCCGATCATGCTCAAGTTAAGTGTAAAGAGCAAAGGGTAAGTAATATGTTTGCTGTAGCTGTGAGGCACAACTTTTACTGAGAGTGTTTGCTCACAAGTCTGTGTCTTCCACGCAAACTACTACAAACGATCTGCTAGTGACCAAACCACTCTTTTGGTTTTTGGTTCAGCACCCTCTTTGCCACCGATTTCCCCAAGTGACTGCCAGCAACCTCCAGCAACCACTCGGGGATTACACAGTGGGGTCGTCTGTAAGGCCCGAGCGAACCGACTGCTACTGGAAGCTGCAGACTGTATATACAGAAAGGAAAGAGGACAAGAAAGTCCCAAAATGCATTATATTGATTTAAAATGAAATTGTGTTTAAACCTCAGGCTGTATATAAAGGTTGGACACACTGCAGTAAAAACAGCTCTTACGGGCTTCTTTCCTGACTAACAGTTAACTGGGTCATGGTAGGGCAAGCCCATCTATGGCGCCTTTCAAAATCAGTCTTCTTCCACACCTATATTTTCCAGCAGTGCTGCTAGCCCAGTCTTGTTTATAAATCCTCTACACAGCAAAATAGTTTTTTTTTTTTTTTTTAGCTAATTATTTTGGGCAATATGATTTCACTCATTTACTTGTCTTTAAATACCTACATGTATGATGGGGTTGGTAATGTACGGTTAAAGTTATGAGGAAAGTTAGAGCAACGTTGCAAGCGTTGCTGCTGAATGCAGGGGAAAACCCTGGGTGGAA
Organism: Cichlasoma orientale; assembly: GCA_034780415.1. Taxonomy (NCBI): domain Eukaryota; kingdom Metazoa; phylum Chordata; class Actinopteri; order Cichliformes; family Cichlidae; genus Cichlasoma; species Cichlasoma orientale. The sequence goes on from JAVDPK010001182.1 coordinate 344,839, forward strand.
TCTTGTAAAAGACTGGAAACACTCTTTTTTGGCTCATCCACAGAGCCAGATCCACCTCCGCCTTCACATTTTCATTGAGTTTGCTTTCCTGCATCTCTGCAGTTTGGCCAGCACACAAACATTCCTCGGGGGAATGCAGTTATTTTTCAGACTCCTCTTCATCCCGACTGCTTTTTTTCTTTCCTTCCTTAACTCCCTTCGCTCGCATACTTGTCTCTCCATTCCTTTCTCAAGCCCGCACGTGCTGAATATCAATGGCTTGCATGACACACGCAGACACACACACACACACACACACACACACACACACACACACACGCGCGCAGTATACACACACTGGGTGGAACTGCTCTTTTGCATAAACATTTCCACAGTGAGGAGGACAGCTCAGATGACTGCACTCAGAGGGCCGAGGCCTTGTTGTCATGGATACAAGAGATGTGTTTGGATGGCGGAGAGTTTTTCCTGAGGACCCCAGAGGTGCCCGAGGATATGCCGCACCCTTAAAGCATGGCTCAGTCCTAATAGCTTGCATGTGAGCTGTTGCATAACATGGCTCTCCTGTGGGATCATGTCATGACATGCCTGCAGAAATATTATCAATTCATGGAGGGTGAAATCTCTCACATGCACTCGCCAAACTTTTATAAAATTCAGGGTGAACTGAGGACACTAGCGAGAAACGTCCAAGATGGCAAATTCTAGGCTTCTTTACGTGTTTCCCATACTGGGCTAGATGTTTGTTAATCATCTCCTGGGATAACTTTTACTGGGCCTGGCCTGGAATCATCTGGGCAGAGAACTGCAATAGCAGCACGATAGGAATTTTGTACAAATTCTGCCAAAAAGACCAAAAAATGCCAGCCACACCAGTCTTTAAATCATTATATAAGGACAAGAAGCTATCTGAGAAAACTGAACATGATTGCATAGTTAAATAAAACTAGACAAAACTGAGTAAACGCTCAACAAAGTTATCGATGAGTCACAGAAACACTTCTGAAAATTTTAACACTGCAGTGAGCCGCCATGAGAGTCGCAACAGAAGTAAAAACTACATCTATTTTAATCATAGCAGGACCAGCTGTCCTCTTTGTTCTGCAATCAGGGTTGTGGAGCTTGAAGTCTATAATTTTAATGTCTGCCAAGTGCCATGTGAATTCTGAAAATACCAGCTAGCAAACTGAGTAAATTACTCAGCCTCAGTGGAGTGCTTTTTTTTTTTTTGTTTAGTCTCTCATCTAAGTAAGCAGAGCAAAACATCTATCGGTCTCTCTGCCTCACTGCCCCGACTTGTCTGCTAGATTGAATCTTTTTTGTCAACACTGTGTCTTAATGTGCCAACTGAACTGGCTTCTATCATGTTTATTAACACTAGCAAGCCATAGTTTACATTAAGGGCAACTCTGTTAGTTTCCTCTTTCAAAATACAGACTATCTAACATAGGTCCTTTAGCTCTTCCTCTGGACCCTCCACTTATTTTACATCAACTTCAAAATAAGTAATCCTTCTCATCATTAAGCCAAGCTGCTGCCACCAATGACTGCGAGAGATGATGTCATTTTTAAGTTCTAGGAAACACTCATCTCTCAGAAGTGCTGGAATATTTTGTAACAGGAAGAAAAATGGGCTTTCCCATGCTTCGTTGAGTTATTTTCACTTTTGCACAGTGAGACGCGCTGCTGCTGACTGGAGTACTTTTTGTTGCTTTTATAAAACTACACAAGTTATTGGATTTCTTTGTACAGCTACTGCTGTAACATCTGTGTGATACAAGCAAAGTGAAACAGACATCTCGAGTTTCTTTGCCGACATACGACCCTGTTGCCACCGCTTAATAATTCAGCGTGCAGGAAGTTTGCGTGCATCCAAAATCTTGACTGGACATTAAACACAAAAAGAGGGCAGGAGAATAGAAAAAGATAACCAAAAAAGTAGCTGTGTCACTGCCAAAGCGGCGCAATTTACCATGAAACTGTATCGTAGAACGTGAAACAAGGAATGCTGATACCCACACTCTCTTTCATTGCTCGTGGTCATGCAGATATGGAGCAACAAACATCAACGATGGCGATAAACTAAGATTCAAACAGCAACAGCGCAGGGCGAATCTACGTTGACAGTTTGTCCTTCACAACTCATAGGATGAACACAAACCTGATGACTAAACCTTTATGCACACACAGTCAGAGTAAATAGAGGATCTATTGCTCGCTGGGTGAATGTGTAAACCACGGCACTACGAAGCCGCTATCTGCAGATTTCAACTAGGCTTGTCAAACAAAGATCGGATTAGCTACTCAGTATCCATACAAACAGTGCCATCTTGGCTTCCTCCAGCTGACACACAATTTCACATACAGGCAGGGACGCAGCCCCTCCCCTCAATAGCAGCTGAGGACATGAACAGTTCACAACACTGAACAGCACATTATGAGATATCTCAGGAGGTCGGTAAAGCTCCTGTTTCAACAACACTTAACGTGTTACAGTTATCATAATTGTTAACATGGCTGGCGCACACATTAATGTTAGCCATTCACCCCCCCCCTTTGAATTGAAAATGGTATTGAGTATTGAGTATTTTCCTGCACATCAGTATCGTTTGAAATTTTTGTATTGTGACAACAACAACTTCAAGTTAATATGTTTCGAAATGAAAACCTTTTATTTTCATTTTAGTAGCCTGTAATAATAAGACTTTGGAAAAGTTTTGTCTTGTTATTCTGTCCGCAGAACAGGTGGCAGGGAACAGTACGCGTTCATGGTAAGCTGCTAAGAGATGAAATGCATTAGTGGAAAGGTAATAAATCGTTTCCCTTTTAAATATAACTCTAAATAAAACTCTAAAGTACTACATTTATATACACACATGTAAAAATTAGAATTAATATCACTTTTCTTTTTTTATCTGAAAATTGGTATCACAACTGGCCCCCAGAATCAAACACTAATTGTCTCCACATCTTCGTACTGCCCGTTTCACTGAGCAGGGATAGCTTTTTAAGTTCAGGTAGCAAAGTGGATGAAAATCAGCTCAGAGTGACTGTAAAAACTACTTCACACTAAGATCTGACAATCTGTTGTGTTGTTCTAAACTGAACAGTGATATCAAACTAGATATAAGCTTGTATACAGCAAAGATACATAATTAGATAATACATACATATACATGAATGATCAATAACACTAATCTCAGGAGTATGTGATGCCACAGACTAGAACAGATTGTGTGTCAGAGCACAAAGACGCCTGTCTGTATTTGTTTGTATGTAAACAGAGGACATCTGTCTGCAAAGTCACATTCTGGCTACTTCCTTTAAAGAACAAGTAGAAATTCCCCTTCATGTACCATTACCACCAGACATGACTTAAGACTATGTTTAGGTTTAGTAGTATGGATGGGTTTGGGGTAAATCAATGTTATGTCCTCTTGGGTGAGGGAAACACGGCTCTCTCTCTCTCTCTCTCTCTCTCTGTGTTGTTCTCTCTCACATGGCTGAACAACTGACAGCGACGGCCACAGGTGACAGAGAGCGGGGGGGGGGGGGGGATTATTTAGTCTGCAGCACTTGTGTTCACTGCCATCACTCATTCAGCTCACGTCAGTAGTCCGTTGGAGTAACAGCAGCGTATTAACAAACCATAGAGAGTGTCTGCAGACTGTCATGTACAAAGCACACCCAAAATGTCCTGCTATTAGTGCGCACAGCTTATTGAATAAATCCGAAAAGTCTCAGGTCCGCTGCAGAAAAGCTGATGCAGTGGTCATAGATGAAAAGCGCGTATTCCTATGTAAGTGAAACCTTATGCTGATAAACATCACAGGCACTGTACGGGAATAAAAGTTTGCCTTTTCGTGCGCTTTGCCTACCTTTTTCGGACCAGGCCGTTAGATCCACTCAGACTAGACTACTTCAACTTCTTGAACCTGGTGATGTGGTGAGGTGTTGGCGGAGTTGCCCTCCTCCACGACACCGCAACTTTTCAGCTGCTACGCGTCCCACAGACTCGGAGGTGCGCGCCGCGTCATTATTTCCTGGAAGAGCTTGTGTCGTTGTGTCGTTCGCGAAGGTCGTTAAAACATGTTGACATACGGAAAGGGGCAGAGCGGTCCAGCGTGGATGTCGATATAATCAGCTGTCATCACATTAGGTACGGGATCAGCCGAGCTGCTCTGCGCCTCTCCTCTCCATGCCTACACACACTGAACGCCACCCACTTTTTCTGAAGAGACCCACGGCTGGCTCGACTGATGCCTGACTGAAAAGATATGAGGAACCTGGCTAATTTTGCTCTAAATTAATTTTAAGTTTAAAAAAAGAGAGAGAATATGCCGAGTGTTTTGGTGTATGTTTACTCTTTAAATCTGCCAGAGTAGCTTTGCATGACTCATATTTCAAATATTCATGATTTTTTTTTTTTTTTTTTTTTTTTTGCAGCCCCCAGGTTCATCCACTGTATAAAACAATCCTTTTCTCCTATCCTTTTAAGTCAAGTTTCTTCTGATTGGTTGCCCTTCTAAAACAGAAGGTTTAAAAAGCAGATGGGTGGGGCTTCTGTGAGCACTAACAGCACTGGATGTCCTGTCTCTTTGGCATCATACAGAGCAGATGAAAGGAAAAATATGCAGGAAACACAGTGTTTGTGCATACTCTAACCTCGTGATCTGAAACTTTGAGCCTTTTTGCTATCGTTTGTGTCATTATGGTATTATATTACAGTTACCCTAACAGCTATCTTTATTCTTATCATAAAACTGCAAATCTGAATACAAATCTCTGAAAATTAACTCTACCTGGGGGACTTTACATAAGAATTTTTTTTCTTTAGTACCTAATTGGCTGATTAAACTTCTTCCCTTTAATGCAGTGGGGTGACTGTCTATTTTCAATACATTGCTTTCTATTTAAGTTCAAACTTCTTTAGAAGCAGGGAATAAATATATATCATTTCCTCAACTTCACCAGAGGTCATCATTTGTTTGTAGTGTGACACTGACCCAGACCAAAAAAAAAAAAAAAAAAAAAAATGTTCACAGTAGTTTTAGGAAGTAACATCATCTCTAAGATTGGAACTTGTGATTTTTTTGGTCTCTCTTTATTTGGTGTCAGCACAAGTCATTTGACTGAATGTGATCATGAGTTTTGAGATTTTTTTTTGCCAATATGGGAAGTGTTCTTATGGGGGACTGTAAGTAAGTATAAAGCAAAGACACCCAGCAGGAAGGTGATGCTAGTATCCCCTTTGGTGGCTGTCTTTTCAAACGGAAGCTCTTTTATTTGGAATCATTAAGACAATTAAAACTTTTTTTAGAGGCAGAAAATCATAGTTGTTGCATGGGGAATTATATGTTGGGTAATCCTTTTGTCAGCCACGGTGTTGTGGTGAGAAATCATTTTCTGCTGTGTCTGCAGTAATGACAGCTTCCTCATATGTGATCTTGTATGTGCAGAACAATGGCAGGAAAAGCAGTCAGCTGGGTGCTTTAGCTTTGAGCAGTGGACACGGAAAAGGAAAAGATACAGGAGAGGACACACAGTCACACACATGAAAACATACTTAATGCACCATAAACACAAATACTTACTATTGTACTATGGTAGATTTAAATAAGAGAGCACATTTGCATGCACCCGTCACTTTATTAGGTACCACTGGTATTGGGTTGAACCCTCTTTTGTCTTCAGAACTGCCTTAACTCTTCATGGAATGGAATTCAACAAGGTGCTGGAAACATTCCTCAGAGATTTTGTTCCATATTGACATGATAGCATCACACGGCTACTGTAGATTAGTTGGCTGCACATCCATGATGGGAATCTCCTGTTCTTTTGGATTGCGATCTGGCCATTGGAGTACACTGAACTCACCGTTATATTCAAGAAACTCGGTTGAGATCATTTCATCTTTGTGACGTGGTATGTTAGGCTGCTGGAAGCAGCCACCAGAATATGGGTACACTGTGGTTATAAAGAGATGGACATAGTCAGCACCAGTACTCAAGTAGGCTGTGATGTTTAAACAATGCTCAATTGGTGCTAAGGGGTCCAAAGTGTGCCAAGAAAATGTCCCCACACCTTTAGCCGCCTGAAGCATTGATACAAGGTAGGATGGATCCATGCTTTCATGTTGTTTACACCAAATTCTGACCCCACCGAATGTTGCAGCAGAAAATGAAACTCATCAGGCCATGCAAATTTTATCCTCAGTTTCCTACTGTTAATTGGCAGGAGGGGCACCCAGTGTGATCTTCTGCTGCTGTAGCCCATTCGCTCTTCTGCATACTTCGTTGTAATATGTTATTTGATTTATTGTTACCTTCCTATCAGCTGAAAGTATTCTGGCCATTCTCCTCTGACCTCTGACATCACCAAGGTATTTTCGCCGCTAACTGCATAGTTTCTTTTTTTCAAAATACTCAGACCAGTCTGTCTGGCACCAACAACCGCTCCGTATTCAAAATCACTTAAATAACCTTACTTCCCCATTCTAATGCTCACTTTGAACTTAACTTCAGCTGGTTGTGTTATCTAAATGCTCTGAATTGCCTCCATGTGATTGGCTGATTGATTGAGCAAGTGTACCTAAAAAGTGTCCAGTGTTGCTAGAAAAAAGTTGCTGCCACTGTCCCTGGTGTTGCATTTAAACACAGAGCAGAAAGAATATGATGGGTTGTCAGTAAGTGTATATATCCGTGTATGTGTGTATGCATTTGAGTATGAGAACATGGGATAATAATGACTGTTGTGCAATATGCTTACTATTTATGTAGTTGTAAGAACAATATGTGTTTTTAATCTATGCTTCATGCGTTGTGACAATGCCTTATTTCAAAAATTCATTGTGATTTTGGGCTGGTTGTGTTGTCGAGCTTCTCCATCATCCTGACTCATCGAATGTGGGTAAATCAGTGTGGGAGATGTCTGGCACCAGCTGACTGCTGGTGGGCTTCATTGACGCCACATTCAACTAATCTACACAAATGCAAGTACAAACCCACGTGCACACACACACACACACACACACACACACACACACACACACACACACACACACACACACACACACACACAC
>JAVDPK010001182.1:355523-372999 GCA_034780415.1 Cichlasoma orientale
AGGCCACCTTCATGAAGTCTGTTTCTGATTGTTTGGTCAGAGACATTCACACCAGTGGCCTGCTGGAGGTCATTTTGGGCTCTGGCAGTGCTCATCCTGTTCCTCCTGCACAAAGGAACAGATACCGGTCTTGCTGATGGTTTAAGGACCATTTACGGCCCTGTCCAGCTCTCCTAGAGTAGCTGAAAGTCTCCTAGAATCTCCTTCATGCTCTTGAAACTGTGCTGGGAGACTCAGCAAACCTTCTGGCAATGGCACGTACTGATGTGCCATCCTGGAGGAGTTGGACTACCTGTGCAACCTCTGTAGGGTCCAGGTATCACCTGATTGCAATTGCAGCAACAATTCATTTCCTTTGATTTTTTTCTGAAAAATAATATGGTGGATTACCAAAAAAAAAGGGGCCTTTATTAGAAAGTCTAATAAAGGCTAAAATACTTATTTAAAAATGTCAATTTTGTGAATTTTTTTTTAAAGCCAATAAATTTTTAATTTTTAATGAATGAATGTCCATTTCAATTAACCAGTGTGCATGTTCACCATAAAGTTATATTATCTTTTTAAAATGTATTTACATTTTTAAAATTAATATTTGTAATCTATTATATTATTAATATGCATCTGAGTGTACACTTTCTTTTATTAATTTTTTTCCGTCATAAGAATAAAATAAGTTATTCAGTTACAAAGAGCAATAAACATGTAATAAATACAGATAGTAAAAACATTTCTTTAATTTCATTTTCAGTTGCCATCAAATTATTGTAATTAAAACAAAACAAAAACATCCTTTACAAATACAGGACAGCTGTGTTCATACAAATCAACAGTTGCATAAAAACACCAGCCTTTCAAGAGTTTCTTAATACAGACACACAGAAAAACCAAAAAAGGAAATAGACAATGCTAGGACTACAAAGGTATATTATGGTCATTTATCATTTACATAATTCATATGTTTATGCATGTGTATGTTTTGCACGAGATCTTCTGTGTATGTGTTTATGATTGTGTGCCACCTAAATGATTGTCCCTGCCTCATCTTGGGCCGAGCTTTAAGGGGGCTTTCGGAGATGAGAGGTTCCTCCTGCCGTGGTGGGGCTTCACTTTCAGGTTTTGTTTTGGTGCTGGCTTCAAGTAAAAATGGAGCTGTCAGGGAAGAGATGGGATAAAAGGTATGAGTTATTATATTTAAAAAGACACAAGAACACACAAACAAAAACCGGTAGCTGGCATATTCCCGTCTTTTACAACTGCACACTGTATGCCTTAACTATGCAAGCAGAAACAAACCTGTATGGCCTCAGCTGGCCCCACTGTGACAGTGCTGGTTGAAGGGAGGTAACCGGGTGCAGAGGCTGTTACAGTGTAAGTGCCTGGCAACAGAAGTCTGAAGTAGTCGCCATCCACTCCTGGAGGAGCACAGTACAGTATTTCGGTAAATATAAAAATTATATACACTATATTCACTCACCAGCAGCTTCATTAGTACACCTCTTCAACTGCTTGTTAATCCAAATATCTAGTCGGCTAATCACATGGCAAAAAATTAATGCACTTAGGTATGTAGACATGGTCAAAATGAGATGCTGAAGTTCAAACTGAGCATCAGAATGAGAAAGAAAGGTGACTTTGAATGTGACATGGTTGTTGGTGCCAGACGGACTGGTCTGAGTATTTCAGAAACTGCTGATCTGCAAATCTGAAGCAACTGTGTTACGCTATCCTTTCAATATGGACCAAAACATCCGCGGAATGCTTCCAGCACCTTGTTGAATCTGTGCCATGAAGAACTGAGGCAGTTCCTGAAGCAAAAAGCGGTCTAACCCGGAGCTAGCAAGGTGTACCTAACAAAGCCGGTGAGTGTACATACCTTGTGCTATTGATATCAGTATATATGGTAGTAATTTATTTCAAGATGCATTTCCACCTCTGTCCAGTAGAGGATGACTCTGTTCCATTCCATCTGTGCATTATTTCCATAGCACACCATTAGCTACACTCGCTTATCCTTTTAGTGTGAGGGTTAAATGCACTTTTGTAGTTATATGTAGAGCCTGCATCTTTCCCAAGAGTTGCAAAACCCTGTTTCATTTCCCAAAAGTCATATTTTTTATGGAACTGAGACTCAAAGACAGTTTCTGGCTAGTCAAGGCATTTGATTCATGCTGAAGTTATTGTTACTGCCTGCCGTTAGTCATGCAGTATGTGGCCTTGTCTTTCTTTGGAATGATAGACTGATAATGGATGCTATCCAACACTATTATTTCACTGGCTAGGACACCGGAAGATCAGTCACTACAAATCTAACTCGCATGCCTGTCCAGTTTTGGAGTCAAGGATAAAAGAATAACAACCAAATATGTACTGAAAACCCTGTTACCTGTGGTCACATCATGGCTGATGCCAGCTACTGAGATCTCTGCGTTGCCGACAGGGTTGTTGTTCTCATCGTACACCATGCCTTTTATCCCATGATGCACCTGAGAAAAGAGGAAATGTGTACATATTCAAGAATAAATATGAGTGACTACATAGCTTTGTATGTCAAACATACAATAAGCTCCATTTCTAAACCATTTCTTAACCTTCCTTAGGCTCGGTGGTCTACAACAGCCAAAGAAAGAGCAGGACAGTATCTGCAGGCCCAGTTTGGTTTGTTTAATTCGTGCTTTGCAAAAACGTATGCAGTTGGGAGCCCACCCTTACAGAAACATTGTTAGTGGCAAAGCTTCACTTTTTAAATCTCAGAGGAATAAAGGACATTTTGTCCTCAAACCACGGCCTCTTTTCACCCTTGAAGCAAGACAAAAGTCAGATTACTTATATTACACAGAATTTCACACAGCTCATTTTTTTGGTCACTTTATCCAGGAGGCGCCTGCCAATATTCACAAGGCACCTGGGTAGCAGACTCATGATTCTTGGCCATTGGGTTTTTATGTATAGTGGTATAAGTGTGTATGTGTGGTGGATTAAGCTGCAAATTGTACACGCATTCGGACCTGTTCTAGATACGAAACCAGCGCCTCCCGGTTGCCCAGCCATTCTCTGGGCAGTGCCGATGCTGGAGGAAACTTATCGCAGCTCAGCTCCAAAGTGATCTCGAAGCAGTTGGTGTACAAGTAGTTGAAGTCCTGCATGCCTGAAACACAGATAAATATTTTAGAAGGAAAATAAATGTATTCATGTGGCTCTTCAATTTAGATTTCTAGGGCTTTGCAACAGGACGCATTATTTATATTTATAGTTTCAAAGTGTTTTTTTCACCACAGTTTGCCTCTTGAGGGAGCTGTTCAAAATTTTAAGGCGTATAAGTTCCTTTAAAAAATCTATTTTTAGCTTTACAATATGGTCCCACTTTTCATCAAAAACGAATGTATATGGGGCCAGCATGGGAGGGAAGGTTCAAATGTAGCCTCAAAGACCCTGACATAACACTTGGAGCAAAAAGACTTGGTAAAATAAACATTGCATGCTGCTACTAAATGAGAATGTGGGTGTTTTTCAGTCAACTCAAAAGCTTGCATGACTCCACTGAAAAGCTCACCAGATTCACACTCCTGAGAAGAATCCAGATCGCTCCAGATCAGGACTCACGCATCAAAGAAAGGGGTGCTGTTATTGTTGCAGTTACAGATTAACCGAGCTGAAACCGAGCACATGCCCAGAGAGCTGGATGAACTTGGTATTTTTTAGCTTCCAGGAATTCATTACTGTAACGGTGTATTACTGAAAGTAATCATTAAAAAAAGTGGCGCACAAGTCTTCCAGCCTTGAAGCCAACCAAGAGAGGGTGAGGAGTTTTACTTTCGTGCGAGTGCCTGAGGTTGTGTAACTCCTGGGAGAGTATCTGCCAGCATGGAGGAGGACGTTTGGTGAATGCACGATTTCAGCCATAACATTAAATTTCACAGAATTCAAAACTCTTAATCTGTTAACTGGTCAACACAGACGATTGTGCACTGAAATGCAAATCCACCATCTGTCCCATTTACAGAGAGTTGGGGGATTTTACAAATATGACTGTGGTGCAGAGGCCAGCTGAACCATATGATTCACCTCCTCCTCGCTAAAAGGCAAGATACTCCCTAGCTTAGTTAAAATTTAAAGGACCCTTGACTTTTAAAAAAAAAGAAGAAAAAAAAAAAGAATTGCCACCACTGTCTCTGAGGTTGCCTTGTGCACTTTAACTCACTTATACAGCGCTGTGCAAAATTCTTGAGCCACTCCCCTCATTTCTTTATATTTTGCTAGGAAAATGGGAACTGGTGCAGCAGTTTAATGAAACATGCAAACATACATGGAAATACAATATTTAAGCAAAAACAGAGTTTGTACAATTCTAATGAGCTTGAAAGTCAATATTTAGTTTAACCATCTTTATTCTTCCACACAGTCTGAACTCTCTGAGGCGGCTTTCTTGTCGTTTGCTTAAGCAGTCTTCAGGAATAGTTCTCCAGGCTTTTTTGAAGGATATTCAAAGCTCTCCTTTGGATGTCAGCTGTCTTTTTGTTCTGTTCTCTGCCAAGATGATCCCGCACTGCTTCAAAAATGTTGAGGTCCGGGCTCTGTGGAGGCCATGCTGTAATGTCTGTTTTCTATCCAGGTATGCTTTTGCTGCAACAGCAGTGCGTTTGGGATCATTGTCGTGCTGAAAAATGAAGTCATTTCCAATCAGAAACTTTCCAGATGGTATTGCATGGTGGATGAAAATCTGATGGTACTTTTCTATGTTTGTAATTCCATCAGTTTTAACAAGATCCCCATCACCACTGGTTGAAATGCGGTAACAAACCATGGCAGAGCCTCCACCATGTTTTACAGTTCTACAGACTGCTGTAGACACTCGCTGTTGTACGTCCCAGGTAAGGTAGACCAAGAGTTACCTTTGCTGCACAGGATAAGTTCATCAGAGTGAAACTATTGGCAATTTATTCAAAATCCAAGGCACACATAACCAGCATGGCTACCACAGCATTCTGCAGAGACATGCCATCCCATCTGGTTTGCCCTTAGTGGGAGCATCATTTGTTTTTCCACAGGACAATGACCCCAAACACACCTCCAGGCTCTCTAAAGGCTATTTGACCAAGAAAGAGGGTGATGGAGAGTTGCGTCACATGACCTGGCCTCCACAATCGCCTGATCTAAACCCAATTGGTTTGGGATGAGTTGGACCGCAGAGTGAAGGCAACGCAGCCAACAAGTGCTCAGGACCTCTGGGAGCGCCTTTAAGACTGCTGGAAAACCATTTCAGGTGATGACCTCATGAAGCTGACTGAGAGAATGCCAAGAGTGTGCAAAGGTCCAATCAAAGCAAAAGGTGCCTAGAATCTAAAATCTAAAACATATTTTGTTTTGTTTTTTTTAACACTTTTAAGTTTACTGATTCCTTATGAGTTCATTCATAGTCTGGATGACTTCAGTATTCATTTAAAATATAGGGGGAAAAACTAAAAAATTAAATAAAAACATTGAATGAGAAGGTGTGTCCAAACTTTTGACTGGTACTGTATAATTTAAAGTCGTTTTTTTGATCAGTTTTGTGCCATATGTAGACACGACACTGGTTAATCCGTTGAGTTAGGTGGCTTTTTATGCTTGAATGACTCATAAAATGACTCATGACTCAGTGTTCAGTGGTTTAACAAACAAAAAACATCCCTCTGAAAATGGTCAGGTACAAGGACTGGACTAAAAACAAGTGAAAACGCAGTTTGAAAGATCTTCAGAAAGCCTGGAGAACTATTGCTCAAAACCATTTTAAAAAAGATACAAGAATGTCTGGTTCCTTGGAAGCAAAATATAAAGAAATGAGAGGTGGCTCGAGACTTTTGCACAGCACCGTACGTTGTGAACTGTCTTCTGATGGTAGTTAACCCACTAAAGTGGTGCCTTTTACAAACTTAAGCAGCAGCGCAGCCAACAGTGTGCAGGGGGGTGAGGAGGTTTAAGGCACGCACAAACGCAGTGTATGACGACACTGGGAAAGCATGCCTTGCGAGCCAGTCAGTACTTTTCATTCGCGCTGAAGGTAACGACAGCAAGAAGCAATCATTCAGATGGCCTTGGCTTTCTTTAGAACAAGAATTACAACAATTGTCCTCCAGCACATGGAAATGTTGCATGTAAGCAAGGAACAATGTGTTTTGTAAATAAGATCGTGAACTGTGCCTCATGGTGCAGGAAATTTTTCCAGCGAATTTTTATTTAAACAGGTAGTTTTGCTATTATCTGCCTTGACTTTTAAAGCCCATCACTCTATCTGTGGGGGTGCTCTACTTTACTTCTACGTGGGTGTTTATATTGTGAGGTTGTGAATGCCAGCCTCAGAAACAGTTTAGAGATTACTCCACCTGAGTTTCTTGTGCTTTTGCTATGCATTTCTGTTGCGTTCTCTTCTGCTCAGGAGAAGTTTTGTTTACCTTTGGACAAAGAGTACCAGCTGGCCCCATTGGTGATCCCCTCATCAAAGTAGTCCCCACAGTTCCAGCCCTTATGCATCCAGCTGTGAGCGTACGAGTATGTCCTCGCCAACTGTCATCACACACAAATGCACACGGGGCCAGTCGTCCACATGTTTTCATACACACACAACAGACAGTGACAATATCAGATGTGCATAACATCTGGGAAGATTTTTTTTTTAGCCTGTTGCACACCTTTCTGAAGATCTTGTCATCGGGAGTGGCTGAGTAGGTGGTCCTTCCTCGAATGCGGGCGTCCCTCGACTTGTCGAAGGGGTAATTGGCCACCACAGCTCCTCCGTGAAGATTCGCTGACAGGATGAAGTTGTAGTTTTGCATCCATTTTATCACAGCCATCGTCTCTGGTTGAACCTGTGGAGGATGCAAAGCGAGAAAGTTATAAAGTGACTTTTAGATTTAATGTACTTGCAGGACCATTTGCATACATCTTTTCATTATACTGGAATTCTTTCCAGTTCCCCAAATAAAACAATCTAATCCCACCTGAGAACCTGTCAAACCGGTTGTAAATCCTCAAATAACTTATGATGCAGTGATACAGTCTTTATGTCACCTGAGATATTTCCCAAACAACACGACTGGGCTGACATCTGGTTTTCTTTTCACCTGAATGGCCGCTTATATGGACAAATCCTGGTTTCCTCTGCTTTACCATATGCACATATTTTCTCTGTGACTTTCTTTTTGACTTGGTTAATCATTAGGCAATAATGGTTAGAGTTTGAAAAATCTTCTACTTTCCTTAAGGCCATTTAATGATTCTTTGCCTTTACTTGAAGCACATATCTTCCCTCAGTCTCCACTCCTTTCATCTAGCTCCTTACCCTAAATGAATCAGGCTTGTTTGGCTTTACGGTTGAAGAATGCCAACCGTTTCAGTTTTTTGATCAATTCAATGAGATTGAAACAAAATTTACAAGAACAAGCTGTGCTTAAGAAAACAGTTACTTCTACATATAATCTACAACATGCAAACTGCTTTAAAGGGTTCTAAGGCCATCTCCTCACTAATTAATTCATCAAATCTTTGCACAAACAGGATCAGCCTCAACCAGATGGCATCCCCATTGCATTGCTGCAGACCTTGAAATTCCACTTGGGGCTGCCATTTATTTTCTCTGTCAGTGTTAACTCTCCTCACACTCTCCAAGCCATTTATCATGTTTGGAGACAAGGCATAATACCTCTCCTTGAATATGGTATGTAGGACAATAAACACAGTCTGGCTCTGTTCAAGAATAATCAGGCTGATCAGAGCCCAGTGACCTTGAACAGAGGAGCTGTAACCAAGAAGTCTGGCTCCCGTTTTGAATGCCTGCAGGAATTTATTATCTGTAGGTCTTTATATATACACACGCACCGGTGCATCGTTTGAAGTAAGAGCTGTCACCGTGGTGTAGGGTTACACACGAAGGACACACATGACCATATCTCAGCGCTACAGACCTCAACTAACCACAGAGGTTTACAATCCCATCTTAAATATAAATAGAAACAAATCAAACATTCTGGATCACTTAGAGGTTCGCTGACAGTTTGAAGTTAGTTTTCACACTGGGTGAGGGATGTCCTCTGGAGGATGTCAGTGGATACTTTTGCAAAAGGAGCCGTGTTTTACGGTGGGCTCTTCTGAGGCTCTGTAAATGAGGTATTTCTAAGAAGAAGAGGGAAAAAAAAGGGAAAACTTAAAACAATGTACTGCTGCTTAGCGCTCAGTCTTAAATTACCATGTCTTGTGGAGCAGACTCCTTTTTTTCCCCCCTGCACTCCACTGAAGAAAGTGTCATCACTTGGCTAAATTAGTAAAAGCAGCACTGTCGAGCCTGCGGGGCTCGAGGCTTCATGTGAGAATGTAATGCTGATCAGCATAAATGAAGTAGCTGTAACAGAAGCACAGATACTCTTTTGTGTTTCTGCATCAGGAGACAGTCAAATGTACAGACTCTCTGACTCTCGGTGCACTCTGGAAATTGAGTTTAAAAAACACAATTTTCCACCCTTGCTTGGGGACAAAAGCAACATACTGGCAGGAAAAGAAAAAGAAAACAACACTGAGACCACCTCTCTATAATGGCATGCAGCGCCCTGTCAAAACTGCTTAAAACAGTGAAAAGGGTCCTGTCGAGAGAGGAGAAATCAATCACTAATCCCTGATATGACATTCTTAAAGGATATTTACTCCTCACAGATTGAAGGCAAGCACGCTGCATGTTACGTCAGTAGCAACTTGGCAATCACAGGGTAACGACCCCCTAAAGCAGGGATGTCAAACTCATTTTACATCATGGGCCACATAAAGCTCACTTTGATCTTAAGTGGGCCGGACCAATGAAACTCCCATTTCTGTCAGGATGAAGAAGTTTAACTACACATTTAATCTCTGAGACATCTTAACATAAGAAAGAGAAGTGCAATTTCAACCGTTTGTCTCGGTTTTTCTACATGATAAATAAATGCTGCAGTATTAAATTAAAGCAATCGGTCAGCACATGTGTAAAATTACAGCAAAGGTTCTGTCGCAGATTGTCAGCTGAAATACCTCCTGCATCTCCTCCACATGTGCCCCAAGTTGGTGAAACTGGTTTCTTTTTGTAACTAGTTGTTAGAAGGAGGGTTTAAGTGCACATTTAAGGTACTTCCACACGTGCCATGTCCATCTTTTACAGACACTCTATGCGTAACTCTAGCCAAAAGTCTTTTAATGTGGACAGTTAGAAATATAATCAACTTTGAGTTCATACTGCAGTTTTCAAAACATTAAGCTATCGAGCAGTTATAATAAAATTGACTGTCTTCAAGTAAGAGGGACCACTGGGCAGAAAACTATCAACAGCGGCGCTGCTGAAAATGAGAGTGCAGATGAGATACACCTCAAGGCTCTGACCTTAATAGTTAAAATGTACTTTTTGGCAGGCTAGCGGACCGTTTGACAGCACACACTCTCATATTACCCTCCTCTGTTCATTTTACACTTCAGCGATCTAAAATAAGTACACATTGAAGTACAAAGGCCATTCAATCACCCAGAATGAAGCCAGGTCTCTCCCACAGCCAATCTGAACTACGCTGCTTACTCTGAAATTGTGAGCCACAGTTTCCTCAGTGTCATTCCTCAGTGTCACAAGCGTGTTAGGTTTCTCCAGTGTCTATTATATGTAGAGCACATCTGTGCGTTTATGATGCAAACATGGCAAAGTACGGATGGTTTTGTGTAAAATCGCAGCTAAGTGAAGAGTCGGCCAGCGCCTCGGGGTAACAGTTACACTCTGACGCTGCAGAGGAGGCAACTTCTCATGATGGTGATGAAAAGACAAAAATGTTCAGCTGAGCCTGAAAGTCCTAAAATGCTGGACATTAAGCTAATCAGATGTGATGACTTGTAGAATGGGACATTTCTTTTTCGTGGGATTTTCTGAGCCCCCAGCATCTGAAGAAAGACCGTCTCTAAAATCACGGTTGCATCCAAGAGATATTTTTAGCATCGCTTTTGTTCCGGTTTGTTATCCGAGTTTGGCTGCCGGTTTCCCCACCTGTTTCATATTGCAGACGCTGATCCAAATGAAGGCAAGCACAGTGCATATGCTGAGATGTATAGCATGCTATATGCATGATAAGCAAACACACCCTTCCAAACAGGTCTAGGCTGAACAGGCTCACAGAAAAATTCACAAAATGAAACAGGCAACCTACCGAGGAGTGTACTGAGTCTACTCACTACTTAAATATATGGACCAATCTGGTACTGGAATCTCATCCAGTGCCAGATTTCATGAATTTGTTGATGTCAACAAAGCTAAAGCCAAGATAACTCAACTATGTTACAGCTGCTCATTATTCAACTTCACTTACATGCTCACACAAGCATGATAAACGCACTCATCCATCCTCCTCGCTCTCTCTCACTCACATACACTCTGACCCACACACATCTGCATATGCATGGACACTTTTAAATGCACATATCCCCCAAATATTTGGCATGTATCCAGCAGCACTGACCTGGTGCTCCCAGTTGTCCGGCAGGGGCAGGTGGTGGTTTCGTCCTTTGGTTTTCTCATAGTAGTACATGAGTGCATTCAGGTCTGGGAAGTCACGGTTTAGATCAATTTCTCTGGCGTTCCCTCGACCCACTAGATAGCCATTGAACTCCGGACCCTGTGGATCCACAGGCAAAAAAAAAAACAGCATATTTTTTAAACTGTTGAGAAACCTTGGTGTTTCCCACTAGAATGATTAAATGATCATATTTTGGCTACTGACGTTAAGGTTTTCTGAGGTCAAGATATGAACTCAAAAGGAAAACTGTATTTATTATTCCCAACCGTCAGAGGCTATCTATAGAGCAACAAATGTGAAGTATTTTCCCAAAACCTCAAATGGATTTTGAAGCTCATGCGACAAATCCAAGATACTGAGTGGGCTAATAGCTCGATAGATAGTCTCGGTGAGGAAGTCAATGATGTCAACAAGTGATCACTTTAAGCCAAAAGCTTAACTGCTCACTTTAAGGCAGTTTTTCTTCTACTGTTGGATCTGTATGGCGTCATGGACTGATCCAACATTATAGGTGCACAGGTCTGGCAGCCCCTCCCACCTGCTGTTCAGACCTTCTGTTTGCAAGGGACAGGCAATCAGAAAAAAAGCTGACTTAAAGGGAACAGAGCTGAAACAGCTTCTTTTTTCTTTCCAATAAACTAAGACAGTGATCATGGTAAACAATATTCCAGCTAAACACTTAGCGCTGTCATTGCGAGCATGTTAGCATGTTAACACTTCAGTTTAGTTCAAAGGTCTGTTTGGCTTAAGTACAGCCTCACAGAGCCACCAGTAAATGTAGACCTGTTTTATTTTATGAGTGCCTTTAAATTTACTTTTTTTTTTTGTTTAAATCTTTGGATGCGACCTTTAATCTTGGATGTCACTATACGTTTTTTTGTTTTGTTTTGTTTTTTTTTATCAAGAAAAGCAAAGGTGTAATTCAGTCAGCTTTTTTTTGATTGATTTGATTTTCCAGTTTTTCAGTGCAGGACCTTCTACTTATTATTATTGCCCAAAAGCTAAATCACCAGAAAAAGAACAGCACTAACTCATCGAGGATGCTTTAAAATCAAACTGCCTTGCCATTTTCGAACAGATGCTGCTGCACCCAAACATCTGCTGGCGCAACTAATTACAGCGCAGTATGTATGTCTGAGTGGCAAAGAGAGGGACTGTCATGTGAAGTTAGTCACTTCAGGACATATCATTAACCAGAAAGAGATTGTGCGCACGTGTGTGTGTTTGCGTTGGAGCGGTCTGCGTGTGTATCAGTTGTTTCACGGCCCGTAATTACCCCTGACAGAAAGTTAGGGGCTTTCTTGGGGAGCTGATAGATGGGATTATTACAGACACTCGCAAAACAGTTGAGAAAAATGGTCTGCTAGTGTTTGACTCTTAATTGCTTGTCCTAAACACACACGCACACACATACATGTTTGTTTTAAATCCAAAAAAGTTATTTTTACACACATTTTATCAGAGGGAGCAGGCTGTATGTTGAGTGTGGCTTTGATTTAACTCACAGGTGTTTAATTTCACTCAGGGACCGCTGGCAAGAACACAATTAAGAAAAAATGTACATTTTTTCCCCTCTTTGCATGGGAGACGGCTGCTTAAGAAAACCAGCCAAAGACGTCCCTAAGGGAGATTTTCCCTGGTTTTGTTTTGGCAAGTCGAAGCCTGAAGCTCACATTACCTGTCTGGCAGCCACCTCATAGCCATCGGGGTTCATGGAAGGCAGGATGTGGATGCGCGTGTCGTGGATCAGCCTCACGATCCGCTGGTTTCTGGCTTGATACTCCTCGCACAAGAACTGGGAGAACTTAATGAGAAGCTCACGCCCAAGCACCTCGTTGCCGTGCATGTTGCCGACGTACTTGAACTCGGGCTCCACTGGGGAGAGAGCGGAGGAGCGGAGCGGGCATGAAGTCACAAAAAGCCACATAGAGCTGTCAAGTATCACACCTAAAATGGACTACCTGAGGAAGCACGGGCACAATTGCATGATCACCATACCGACTGCTACTGACCATAAATACTGAGCACACATTTTATGTTTTAATGCTGTTTTTTTATTTGCTTTTATTTTACGCAGCAGAAATTTCTTCATAAGAATGTTCTGACAGAAGTAAGCTCTGGGAATTCTGCTGATGGAATTATGTGGATAAGGTCATCTGGCATTATTATGTGTATTTGCCACTTACTGGGTGAGCCATCAATCCATCAACCTTACTCTCGTTATAGCGTTTCTTCCTCCTGATGACCCTTTTATTAATCACTGCTGCAACCACCCCCCACCCTCAAGCACTGCAGCTAGAAGACAGAGCTGTGGCTTGAAATCAGATAGAAACTGACACTAAATTTTACACTAAAACCATCATTTATAATTTTGTATTTGTTTGCATCTAGTTTGTTCCAAAGAACAAGTGCATGTTGGGTTTTTTTTTCATCAGTGGTACTGAGAGATTGAGTCCCCTTAACTAATTGCTTCAGTCACCCAAATAGCATGCTGGGCATTGCACCTCCCCTCCTTTTCTCTAACACAGGGCCAACTGGCCATGAGTTCACAAAAAAAGTGCTGGCCCCAGCATGTAGCTTAAAAAAAAAAATCCACACACACTCACTCAGCAGTATGTGAAACACATGAACTTCCCTCCAGAGTGCAGGAGGGTTGACCCAGACTACACCTCAGGTCACTCCCCTTCATGAAGTGTTCAGTTCCTGTTTTTCACCCTCGGTCACCTTGCAGCAGAACAGGCGTACATCCTTCAATTCTACTGAAGGAAGCTTCTGAGTGTGCAAACACAGAAGAAGAAGGAGAAGAAAAAAAAAAAAGCAGGCTCGGCTGCAGCCAAGAAAGCATTCCCTGCAGTTGTCAAGCTTTTTTTTTTTTCAAATGCAAGAATGGAAAAATCTTCCACAGCATTTCCTTGATATGCCATTTTTGGCCCATTTCCAATGCAAACATTGGTTATAATTAGGTGGTGGCTTTCAGTTTACAACAGATTTTTCAAAAGAAATACCTGAACAGCTGATTGAGTTGCTTTTGTATGAGCGTATTCAGGGTTAAAGCCTTGTTGACTCAAAGTGAATCTCTTTGTCATCTGCAAAAGAGTTTTGAGTTTTGAGTAACACCCCACATTTTGTCAGTGGTCGGATGGCAAAAATTGAAATGAATCACAGATGTTGACTCGATCCTTTCACTTTAGCCTTTTTCTTTTTCGCTTTGAGTTTTCCTCAGCTTACAGGCAGTGATGTTTATCAGAGAAGCCAGCTCTGGATCATTTCACCTTTTCCTCTTCACTGTTAAGCCACGCAGTGGTTCAGCCTCGTAAAGCCAAAATCGAAAGCTTGAGACAAAACCAGAGCCCCCAACAGACTGCTCTGTCTCCTGCCAGCTATATTCTCATCGCGGGCAGCAAGAAGTGCAAGACAGATGAGCAGCCAGTGGTACAGCCTATGCATTTGAAATCTATAATAGATTAATACCCATTTGATGTGCATTTGCACATGTTTATCAGCTTTATTAATAAGTTGGAATTCAATTATTGAGCTGTTACACTAACTCCATCCATCCATCTATTTTCTTCCGCTGATCTAATTCCACAATGAAAGCATCGTCTGTCACGTCATTGCGCTGTCAAATAATGAATCAGGTGTTACTCACATGCCTCGTGAATGCCCGGGTTATCGCTGAACTCCAGGACATAGAGGTGGCGACCCTCCACGCTGTGCCCGATGCTGTAAATGCGCGTGATGTAGGGGCATTCGCTCTGCACTGCAAACAGAGCTCGTACCATGTCCTCGTATTGGTGATGCTGGAAGTCTGAGCCCGACACCAGGAGCCCCATCAGCCCCAGCAGGAGAGCACAGAGCCAGGGAAGAGTCCAGCCTTTCTGCATGGTCCCTTAGCCCAGGTTGTGCAGCACAGGAGAGGCTGGTGAAGAGGCTGCCTAGAACTATGCAAACCACTCACAGTGTTTCAGATGGATTCTCCCTCACACACCACACATACTGCTTACTCCCTGCTTGCTCTTTTTCTTTCTTGTCCCCCTTTTTTCTCCAGCTCTCCCTCTGCCTCCTCCCACATACAGTCCTCACAGTGAAGAGCAAGTAAGGACAGCCCCCTGCTCCTTCTTTGTCTCACTCTCCTCCTCCAACAGCTGCTTCTCTCCCTCTCTCTTTCCCTTTGGGTCCTTGTCAAGTACATGCTACTTGCTTTATTAGGGGCTTCAAATGCTTCTGCTTCAAGTAGTTTGCCCCACAGCCCCCTGGGCTTTCTGCTCACACAGTCTGAATTTCATTCTGCCTCTGAGACACTCATTTTCTGTCCCTTTCTTTGTCTCTAACTCTTGTTCTATGCTCCCTTCCTGGGAAAGAGGGGTTGTTTCCACGGCACTGCTTTCCCCAACCCCTGCAGCCCTCAATCATCCATTCATTAACTCTTAAGTCAACACACAACCCCTGTGTCTGCGTGCATGTGTGTGTGTGTGTGTGCATGCACATGCGCCTGCAGTCCTCAGATGAATGAGTGTGAAAGCTCTTTCGCAACCTTTGGACTGGTTTTGTAGCTCTGTTTCCCCAAAGCAGTCACACATAGGAAAACATACCTACACAGGCTCTTGCAGAAAGACCAAATGCTGCAATTAAACTTCTGAAAGAGACAGTCTGATGCCAAGACACATGCATCCCCTGCAGACACACTCACACACACACGCACACACACACACTATGTGTACTGCAGAACGTGCAAGGGGTGCTGTCAATCAAGCCTGCTGGAGAAAAAGAGGAGCTTTTTCCTCACAGAATGTTGTGCAACTGCTTGTGGAAGCTGCAAAAAAAAAAAAAAAAAAAAGTGAGAAGGAAAAGAAAACGTGAGGCCAAAAGAAGAAGTAGCAGATGGAAAATTGAGCAACAGGAGGCTCAGGAGGAAGGAAAAAGGTAACAAAGAGAGGAAGAACCAACAAGGATGGAGGGAAAGCAGGAGAGAAAAAGATGCGGCTGAGCGACTGTGTGTGGGGATAAAATGGGAGGCAAAATGTACTTTTCTGTTAAGGTTCTCACATTTGCATGTGGCAGCAGTGGTTTTCTAATAAACAAGTTAAAATGAATGCGACCAGTCCTCAGTGTCTCTGCCAGTGATTGTATTCCTGCGGCTGCACTGTTTACATATGCTATGCCTCAAAGCTGCAATCTGCTCGCCAGTTCACATCGCATTGTCAGGCCAACTATGCTCAGCTGTAACTTTCATTTGAATTAAACAATCCAGCAAAAATCAACTGTGGCAAAACATCACTCAGCTCACCAGACAGATCTGTCAAGGGCACTTTTCATAAAATGTTTTTTAAAAAAATCTCAATTTTTCAGCAAAACCACAAATTGTAATCTTGGGAGACAAGTGGGAATGCAGAGGACCAGTTGGGTATTTTTTTTTTTTTTTTAATTTTAATGAAACTTGGATAACTTCCCAGTATTCCTTTCTTATAGATCTCTGCTTGCCTTGCATCAGCGTGAATGTAGCATGGATGCATCATTAACTCTTTCACATGCTCTCAGTGGCTCTAAAAAACACGTGTTGCAGGAATGCCATCTGGTGGACATAAATGGTACTACGCGGGGTACCATTTATGCCATTGTAGAATTAAAATCATATCTGAGAAGTTTATTTGTCCCTTAATAATAATAAATTAATAATCAATTAACCTGTCGCATTAATGCTAGCAAAACTGACCTGTGAAAGTAAAAGTAAAAGTAGAAAAGAGCCCATAAGAACTTACTTAAGGCGGTCCTCTTCAATTTTCATTCAAAGTTAATGGTTCTCGGGGCCTTTAGAGGAAGAAGCAGAAATAAATGATGTCACTATGTGTCTGATGTGGCCAGCAGCCAATGTTTTGCTTCAGAAGCTTCAAATTACTGCGTATTTTTCACAACAAACTCAATTCTTCTACTAATTTGGGGACCTTTAAGTCACAAATTAAACCTTTGTAGCACTTATAAAAGAGTGACTATTGCCTTTCTTTCTTTCTTTCTTTTTTGTTGTTGCGTCCTACACGCCAAAAATGAGCGCTGTGGCTTTATTGACATTACTTTACGGTCCTTACAGCTATTGTCCACTAGTAGGCAGTGTGGAGTCGGTGTTTCCTGTATATTAAACCTGATATTCAGGTGTATTACACTGTAAAACCTAGTTTAAGTTACTAAGCCAGTGTACCATATTTACCACTGTGTTAAAAACATTTAGATCAATTTTAGCATAAAACTGTTTTTTAATTGGTTATTGTTTTGTTTTGTTTTGTTTTTTTGTAATAAGACTATAGCTACAATTTAGAAACGTATATTTGCTTTTATTATTTTTATGAAAACTGACTTTATTAACAATGTGTCAAAAAGTACTCCATTAATCTGGCATACTGAATGCTGAGACCTGCCCTCCACTAACATAAAAAAAACCAAAAACCTCGCAGTTTCGGATGCTGCGCTTTCCCCGCCCACCATATTTAATAGTATAATAATGAGAGCTCCGGATGGGCAGTAGAGGGGTGGCTTTGAGACATTTGACTCTATTTGGAGTTGTCTGGATTACAGAGGAGGTTTGTTCTGGCTCGTTTCTGCTCGTACTCACACCTCAGCTCACTGACGGCTCTCAGAGAGCCCTCAGCAGGATGAGCGCTCTCCAGACGCAGAGGATGTTATGCCTGTGGGTTTTGGTCTTTGCGGGAATAACAGCAGTTTGCGGTGAGTTTAGCTGTTTCCTTCTCGTTGCATGGAAAGACACGGGTTGCACCTCCGACACTCTTTAAGGAACTCTGCTTTAGACTTTAAAAAGTGATCATCTCCCAAAAAGCGATTTGTTAGAAATCGCTTTTTTTTCGCCTCTCGTGAATGATATCAAGTCATTTTGCGCCAGAAGAAACATTCACAGAGTGGAAACTGCAGTCAGTTTTTGG
>JAVDPK010001182.1:373099-398397 GCA_034780415.1 Cichlasoma orientale
ACCTCCGACACTCTTTAAGGAACTCTGCTTTAGACTTTAAAAAGTGATCATCTCCCAAAAAGCGATTTGTTAGAAATGATTGCTACTGTTGTAGTCTGTCAAACACGCCTCTCGTGAATGATATCAAGTCATTTTGCGCCAGAAGAAACATTCACAGAGTGGAAACTGCAGTCAGTTTTTGGCAAATTCTTTATTTATTCAGGTAAAAAAGTCTCATTGAGATTTAAAAATGTCCACCTGGCCAACACAGAAACTGCAAAACATGTAACAGTTCTATTAAGATATTTTAAGTGGCACAAAGCACTGGACTGAATATAACGAATAACAGAGTAGATACAATAATGCAGACTCATAAGGATACTTGCTTTTTTTTTAGGTACAGAGTAGATTTTTAGAGTCGTTTTATTAATATGTACACAGTAGTGGAAAACTCTATCAATGAAAAATTGTTTAATTAGCTGTTGTAGCTGCAGTTGAGTTGAAGGTGGCTCCAACTACAAATAGCGCACATTCACATAGTTTGGTGAATCCCCAAAAAAGAGTCAGACCCTTCTGGAGCTTCACAAGCTCATTCTGGTGGTTTAAAGGTGATTAATTGGACCGGCAGGGCATTCGCCCTACTACAAGTCACAGAGGTGTGAAACATGACAGGGGATCCCAGCAGAAACTGGGAAACTGTAACAGCTGTGAAAAGGTCACAGGTTTTGTGTGATTAACACATTGGCTTTGGGTTTCAACTTTCTGATGAAAAATGAACCAAAATTCTGGTATCAAGCCAAAAAGTTAAAGCCTCTCATAAAAAAACACGAGAATTCATGTCCAGGCACAGCAGATGATCCCTATATTTCTCTCAGTGAAAGCAATCATTATCAATTAATAATCACTCTAGTGTTTCTTCTCTTGGTTCCAGCTTCCAACGTCTGCACCTCCAGAGGAGCCAGCACATGCAAGCAATGTCTGGATGTGCACCCCAGCTGCGCGTGGTGCTCGCAAGAGGTGGGGTCCTTTTCCATTTCGCTTCATTTACGCACTGAGCTTTCTGCCAGCCAGGCTGGCACAGCTCCTTTCATCAGCCAGTTATAATCTGGTTTGGAAGAACACTCTTAAATGTTCTTAGTGGTCGAGCCACTTCTACTCTTTGACTCCATTCGCATTCTGAAATATTTGGGTTTGGATTTGTGAGCGAGCGCATGTCTCTTTTAGAGTTAGAAGAACAGCAAATGAAGGGTTTCAGCTGCTTCACTGACTCTGAGTGGGATGCTTATGTGAGTCCAGGGACTTAGAACTCTGTGACTGACATCCTCTTAGTGCATGAGGATAGAGTCATATTTTCTGGGTGCAGTGATTAAATACAGTCAATTTAAGTATGGGAGTCAACATACTCAACCTTTCACTGAAATACAAACTATTTCAGGATGACTTCAGCCTGAGTACTCAGAGGAACTGGTTGAACTGCTTTAGGGTACAAAGTTTATTGGAGTATTAAAAGGAAACATAAGATCAGGCAATTTTAGACTCCTTTAAATCAGTCACGTATGCTCTCCTTTCTTCGTTTCTATTTGGAAATAAAATTCCACTCAGATCACTGGAGTCTGCTTTTTTTCTATAAAATCTCCTGCCTCTTTTTTCAGGACTTTGGTCAAGGAGTTGCTGGCCTGTCCCGCTGTGATTTGAAAAGTAACCTGGTAGCAGCGGGCTGTGCTCCATCCGCTCTGGAGTCCCCGACCAGCAAACTGCAGGTGATTGAGGACCGGCCCCTCAGCAACAAGGCAGCAGGAGCAACGCAAGACGTCACCCAGATAAAGCCTCAGAAAATACACATCACCCTCAGGCCAGGTGAGCGCATACAAATAAGGTAATTTTTTTGCTTGTTTGCATTACTGTTTAAATATTGAATATTCCTTCATCTTGTTTTCCAGATGACGCTAAGCGCTTCACAGTGAAGGTGCGCCAGGTAGAGGACTACCCTGTAGATCTCTACTACCTCATGGATCTCTCCTACTCCATGAATGATGACCTCACCCGGCTGAGGACGCTTGGCAAAGGCCTGGCCGAGGCCATGAACCGCACCACCAGCAACCTGCGCATGGGCTTTGGAGCTTTCGTGGACAAGCCGCTCTCACCTTATATGTACATCTCGCCCAAAGAGGCTGTAAAGAACCCCTGCTACAGGTAAAAGCAAGAAAATCAGGAGCTGAACCGAGTTCAGTCAACGGCTTATTACACTGCTTTTACTTTCTGTTAAACTGTCACGGAAAGTCTACTTTAGTGGCAGCATTTAATAATGTTTTGCATGCATTATGGGTAACCTCCAGTGTTGATTTCAGCGGTTTCAGTGTTTACGTCTGCCTGTGTTAAGTAGCTGCATCACGCAGATGATGTCACGCGAAGACGTATTTAAACACAGGTAATAACGCAGGCAGTCTCAGAGTCTCAGCACTTGTTAAAGGCTCACAGTGGCTCCAAAGTGCTTGGTCAGCTGCTGTGAATCAGCCACAGGTAATCTACTCAGGGAGGAAGAGCATCCCAATGCAAACTGCTGGAACTGCACCCAGAGGCTCCTCTGGTGTTGATTTGGCGCTTTAATGTCCCTGGGGTCGTTTACTTTCCGGCTCACATAAAGTGAGACCCAGACTGCAGGAATGTTTTCATAAGCGATAAGAAAGTGAAGAATTTGTTGTAGTCTCCAACACAAAGAGAGAGAGGGGTCCAGTCACAGTAAAGAAGAGTATTCTATATGAATTATGAGCACTGGAACGCTTAACTTTAAGCTGCTTTAAATTGAGCTTTTTTGCCAGCTTATTTGATGGCTGTACTCTGGTTGTTGGTCACTCTGTTTTCCAGTTTGATTATCTGTTAAATTAGATATTTAATTTCTGTTTACTTGACAGCATCAATACCACCTGTCTGCCCCAGTTCGGCTACAAACATGTCCTGTCTCTGACGGAGGAGGTGGGCCGCTTCACAGAGGAGGTGAAGAAGCAGATGGTGTCCAGAAACCGAGATGCCCCGGAGGGAGGCTTTGATGCCATCATCCAGGCTGCTGTGTGCAAGGTGGAGAGGCAGGCAGCACGTTTCCCCATCTCACACACACATAACTCAGATTTGGTGTTGCATTCTTTTTCTCTTCCGTCATACACGCGTAAGCGCAGAAATATTTAAAGATTTGATGGGGAAATTACGTTAATCAGATGGAGCTTTGCTGCATTTGTTAAGTGCCCATTAAAGTGGAACTGAAAACAAGATTTCTAAATGAAAAATAAACTTTTTTTTCCCTATTTTCCTCCTTGTCTCTGTTACCTGCTTTGATGGAAACCAGGAGCAGATCGGCTGGCGTCCAGGTGCTTCCCACCTTCTGATCTTCACCTCAGATGCAAAGACTCACGTGGCTCTGGATGGTCGTCTGGCTGGAATCGTGGAGCCCAATGATGGACAGTGCCATCTGAACTCTGATAATATTTACAGCAAGTCCACAACCATGGTTAGTGCATATTAAAGCTGCGTGTTCATTATGCGCACACAGTATGAAAGGGAAACAGAGAAGGACTGCAGGCCTGCAGAAACCATAGAAGCGGCATGCGCTAAACCTCACTGTCCATTTGTCACCACAGGATTACCCCTCTCTTGCTCTGATCACGGAGAAGATGTCAGAGAACAACATCAACCTCATCTTTGCAGTCACCAACCCCGTGGTCACCCTTTACCAGGTAAGGAGCTTTGCAGTGCACACTGACTTCTCTTCTGACTGTTGCAACATATGAAATGCACATAAAACACACAAAAAAAATAAAAACTAAATGTTTTTTTTTTCCTGAAAACAAATCCCAATCCACATTTATCATTAACCATAAAACAGTATTTTCAGTAATGTCCACTAAACCACACTGGTTTTAAAAAGAGAGAGATTCTTGGATGCTTCATTGGAAATCACTTTTCGCACGCTGTTCAGACGCCGACGGAGACAAAGTCAGTTTTTCCTAAACTGGAAACACTGTTGCAACCAACTGTTGTCAAATAGTGTTTAATACACAGTTTCATCTGCTGGATGGATGGAAACTGTTGTATGTCAAGTCAAGTAGCTTTTATGAATGCAGCACATTTAAAAACAACGGCAGCACTTCCCAGTCAAGTCAGAGGGATTAGCAGTAAATTATAGGTGAAGACCTGGAATAAGTCACGCAGGTTAAAAACACACCAAACTGATGAATGAAAGAAAGATGTGACTGCATTTCTAAACATTTGGGCACCCACGAGTTTGATGTAACTCCCAACCGTAAAGATGTTGTGCGGCTCTCTAAAAAGGTTATGAGAAGCCAGCAGAAGCAGTGTGACATCTCTCTGGTCTCTATTTGTACTCAGAAAACAACTGAAAAAGATGCAAATATTTTATTACAAAAAATGCATAATAAAAATTACTGTATAATTTAACAGCATATTGTTAAATCCTCTGAAATTAATTAACAAATCAGAATTATTATTATTATCATCAGCAATGTTTATTTAGAGGGTATTTGATGGGTGCACTGTATGTAGGTTATACAACTGATGAGATGCAGATGGCATTAGCTGCTATTGATGAATGATTAATAGACTCGCCGACGGTCCATGATGAGAGCAGTCTCTGTGTATTGTAGAACTACAGTGAGCTGATTCCTGGCACCACAGTAGGAACCCTGTCCAATGACTCGGGAAATGTTATTCAACTTATACTGAAGGCATACAAAGTAAGTGGCTCACACACATGCACACACACACTCACACATCCTTGGCTAGACAGTGTTTGAGGGGATGACATGTGTTTGTTGACACACACCCACAGCATGTGAGTCATACATAGAGTCGAGCCAGAGTCTTAGTAGAAATTCCCCAGCGGCTGAAGTGTGAAGCTGACCAAATGTAGGAGACTCCTGGCTGGGTTTCATTATTTATGTTAAAATTTGAGCTTATTACGCAGGCAGCAGGTGAATGAGCTGAAAAGTGGCTCTCTGTGGTGTGCACACAGGTGCAATACACACTCAAATAAAATGTAGAATATAATTAGAGAATGCAGATGTCATGTATAATTTATTAGGAGTTACTTGTTTGACACTCATTTTATTGATTTTACATTTCGAGAAAAGAGAAGGAAATCACCCATTTTTAAAACCGTCTTCTACGTGTGCGTGTTTGCCTTTCCTGCTGTTTTCTGTTGCCGCCAGAAAATTCGTTCCAAGGTGGAACTGGAGCTTCAAGGCGTCCCAGAGGAACTGTCTCTTTCCTTCAACGCCACCTGCCTGAACGGAGAGGTCATCCCTGGCCTCAAATCCTGCTCTGGGCTCAAAATAGGAGATACGGTTAGTTCTTCTAGACTTAGCAGTGGAGCTACAAGGCTGGCTTTTGTTCACTGCCAGAGCTGGGTGCTTGAATTAAGGACACTCTCGCTCATTAGGATTATCCAGATCCAGGAGTAGAACTAAGTCTGAAACTAAGCATTTTGAGCATTTTGACTTTGGTTTACAGGGATTACTTGTGCATACAGTGGCCAGATGCAGAGCCAAGTGGTGGTCAGGGGTGGCTGTGCTTACCACAGACTAAGGAGATAATAAAAAAAATCCTCTGGTCCTTACCGGGATCTAAAATTAGGTAAATACAACCTTAGATGAACAATAACACATGACCTATTACACAGTGTCATTATTTATTGAACAAAGATGAAGCCACAATGCAGATGCAGTGTGTGAAAAACTAAGTACACCCCCATGATTCATTGTATTGTAGAGCCTTTACGACCATAACCACCTTTTTCATTGAGGTTTGAAAGCATTCATTTATGAACAGCACAGCCTTTCAGTCAGGTTGAGATCTGGACTTTGACCAAGCTTTAGTTTGAGTTCACGGGCTCAGTGACCGAAAGGTGCTCAGGTCCTGTGGTTCCAAAACAAGCTCAAATCATCACCCCCCCACCACTGTCCTCGACAGTTGTTGTGAGGTGTTTGTGCTCTCCTGGAAAGATTAGCAACTGTCTTGAATGTTTTCCACTTTCTCACTGCACAATCATGGACTGTATATTGTTTGGAAATGGTCTGATAACCCTTCTCAGATTGGTAGGCAGCAAGAACTGTTTGTCTAAGATCACTGTTGATGTCTTCCCTTCTCGACATTGTGTTAACACACACACCTGAATGCTCCAAACCTGCAAACCGTCAAAGTTTTTGTTAAATGGTTAATGGCACAGTGCACTATGTCATGTGTTGTTGTCCATCTCAGGTTGTATTTAAATAATTTAAGAGCCACCAAGGACCCCGATGATTTTTTTAATGATATCCTGATATGTAAAATCTTAGAATTGAAAGAGGGTGAACTTTCTTTTTCACGTGACTGTAAACTGAACTAATCTTATCAACGATTTAAAAAGAATGGCCATTCCTGATTGTTTTTTCAATTAAGGGTTACATATAAAGCTTATTATGTATTAGGACACATGGTGCCTCTTCTACACTGCAGTCATGACTATATAAGCAAAGTGAGTGTAAGCAACAAAAAAAAAAGCAGTTTTTGGCCCACAGAGATTTGCAGTGCAGGAAAATAAGTTTCTGAGATACTTTAAACGTTTTTTCCCGTACAGAAGCAGAATGTGGTTTATGATTAATAAGGTGGATTCTTCTCAAAAAAACAGAAGAGGCAGTAGTCTGACTGTGATACAGCTTTATCAGCTGATGTTAATCATAATCATTGTCACACCCAGTTCTCGGTACATGCTTCTGTTCTTATTTATTTTTTCAGATGAGGATGCCCATTGATGCTTGTTTGCATACAAGCCACATTCAGGAAAACATCTTCCATGATACGAATTAACTTATTCTCAGTACAGTTTTTTTTGTTACAAGGATTTTCTAGAAATTTAAGAGTAAATTCATTATTATTTTAATGATTTCAATGCTAAGTAAATGTATAACAAATTATATTTAAAAAGGGCCTGATTGTAGTCCAAATGTAACCTCTCTCTGTTTTGGAAATAGGCCATTGCTGTCTATAACCACGTTTTGAATACAAAAATAATACATTGGTTCCATATGTTTTTTTGGTATCTTTCCATTTCCCTTATTGCTGCAGTCTGAGTTGGATTTTCCCTGTAAATGATGGAAAAAGGGGATGAGCAGAGTCTCTAACTTTATTTTTTTATTCTTCACGTTTTCTTGTCCTAAGATCCTTTTTTTCCTGCCCTTTGAGTTAATTATCACTTTAAACAGTTCCCTTTGTTACTTTTTGCATTTTTCTTCATCTAAGCATCTCTGGCTGTTTTTCTTTGTATTTCCTCACTCCAGGTGACATTTTCTGGCCTCCACCACATTTCTTTCTCTGTGCCTCAGCTCCTATTATTATTTCCATATATGGCCTTTTCTCCAGATGTAGTAACTGCCCGCATTTACCAGATCTGGCATGCAGCGCTGAATGAACAATTACTTTGACTAAATACATTTGGAGGCATTCCCTGTGTTACATCTGCTTTGTGCTGTTTCCTCTGACAGTGATTAGATAATGCTGAGTCTGAATGCCATAAAAAAACAAGTAAAAAGACAGGAATATACACTTTTTTTTACACTTCTGTACTCTTTGGCAGGTCTCTTTCAGTGTGGAGGCTCGTGCTCGCGGTTGCCCACCCAAAAAAAAGAAAACCTTTATCATCAAACCTGTGGGCTTCAAGGACTCCCTCTCCGTCACCGTAACCTTTGAGTGCGACTGCAAGTGCCAGGCCAAAGCACAGCCTAATAGCCCCAAATGTAGCAATGGAAATGGCACCTTTGAGTGCGGCATATGCCTGTGCCACCCAGGTCGCTTAGGGCCTCACTGTGAGTGTGCTGAAGGCGATTATAACCCCACGGCGCAGGACCACTGCAGTGGACCTGCAGGATCTGGAGGACCTCAGTCTTCTATCTGCAGCGGCCGTGGGGACTGCGTGTGTGGCCAGTGTGTGTGCCACAGCAGTGACTTTGGGAAAGTCTGGGGAAAGCTGTGCGAGTGTGATGACTTCAACTGCCTGCGCTACAAGGGAGAGCTCTGCTCAGGTAAGGCCTTATGAGTTACAGACAGAAAGACATTCATTTACTTTGCCTTAGGGTTTGTTTTTTTTAGTGAATAGGTATCATTCAGTGATATGGTTAATGGTTAACAGGTTAGTCAACTGACAAAAATTAGTATGTCAGTCTAAGATAGTCTGATATTCAAAAAGAAAAATTCAATTTCATGTTGTAGATACCACAAACATCACAATTTTGTGTTTGACTTAATTATTGTTAGCAATTGATAACTAAAAGCAATACTGGAACTTTTTAGTAAGTTATGGTATTTCTTGCCCATTACCCACATTTCTCAGTTAAACATGTAACTGCTTAAAATGGGCCTACCTCTGTCCAAAGATTAACTTACTTTGAAAAGTGTAAAAATGGTACACTGTGGTTCAGTGGGGGCAGCAACTGGTGGGGGAGAGACTCTGTGTACTGGAGCTATTCTTTTTTCTTTCTTTCTTTTTTTTTTTTGGCTGGGCACAGTGACTGTGAAGTTGCTGAGATACACCCAGCCAAGAGATAGTCCTACCCATAAAAACTGGAGTGGGTTAAAATGACCCACTGACTTCAATCTTGAATTTTCTGTATGGTTGCGGTAGTTTCGGAGAATGTTTGCACCTCTGTAGCTGAGGTCATCTGTCTTTTTCACCACACTGACTTGCCACCCACCTCATCTGGGAAGAATTATATACAGTAAAAACTGGCCCCTCTGCCCAGGATATGGGCTACATTCACAATAAACATCTGGTTCAGTGTATGTGCGCTGCATGTGAGTGTGAGCTCAGGTTGTATGTTTGCGTCATCCAGAACTTTTGTACCACAGAATTTGAAGGGATTCGTGCACACGCACGTAAACTTCCCATTGTGATGGTCATTTTTTTTCAACACAACAGACTCTGATTCTGTGTACTGTTCTGTCTACAGTTAAAATTACACAAGTAATACAATCTTGCAAGAAATTGCGCTCATGACTATGCCCACATGTTTGTGGAAAAATGATTATGCCTGTGAGGCCGAGCATCAGGAGAATTGCTGGCCAGCCAGTTGTAATACATGCTGATTAGTTTTGGAATAGAGATGATTGTGAAACATCAGTTTATTGCTTTCTTCAATGTTTGATGAGATGATCAAAGCAGTGCAAATGCAACATGTAATCCTTTATTGACACTTTTCCTGAAACTGATGCCTACAGCTGATGCCTTTTAGTGTGCTGTTTTTATGTGTTTCCACTTGGTTTAAAAGAACAGTACAGACATGTTGTTATATTGTGCGCGGCTAGCCTAGCTTAGCATAAAGACTGGAAGCAGGGGAAAGTTTTAGCCTGTGCAAACATCACAAATATACCCGCCAACACATCTGAAATTGACTTATTAAAACTTTTTTTTTTCATATTTCTTTATGCTATTAAGTAGGATAATTAACCCCAGATTCCATACTTAGGGAACAGATATGACAGCGCATATCTTCACAGTTATTAGAGCCATAATTTTACATTTTTTATTAGTTTTCTTTTTTTTTTATTTTGAAGTTGTATACAGTAAATTCAGTTTAGTTCCAGTTAGTTTCCAGTGTCAGTTTGACTTTTTATAGTTTGGGTCTGGTCTTGTTTTATTTTTGTTTTTTTTTATGGTATGGTGGATATTTGTGTGGGATAAAATTAAGAAGTTCAAAATAGATATTTCGATACAAATGCAACATTTCACATCATGTAGACATTAAACTTATGCACCAATGCACCTGATGCTATTTGCGTTGAAGGTAGATATTCTAAGCGCACAATATCGTTTCACTTTTTCGAAACTCTACTTGTTATTTTTATTCCAGTTAAAATGTTTTTCACACCTTTAATTTTTAGTTTTAGTAAACTATAATAACCTTGGTTCTTCACTCTCAACATGAAACTGGCTAAAATGTCTCCTAAATGTGGGCCAATGTCAGACTGGAGGTGCAAAGAGAGAACAGGTAGGAAAAGGTTAAAAATCTGGATCATGGAGTCAGAATTTGCAGGTCTCTATTAAAGGTGCTCAGCATAGAATCTATTCCTCTTCGCTATGGTGCATAAGCCCTGACAGTTTTTGAGATTGCTCTGGGGAAATTTTTTTAATTGAGTGCTGCTAATTGCATAATGCAAAGTTTTGGCACCAACTGCTTTCTGCCTTATTATTCATTACATCTTAAGAGCTCATACATCACTAAACCCTCCACCCCCATCTCCACTGGTCTCACAAGGAAATGTTTTCCTGTGCACCCCAAAGCCCATAGAGTAACATGAAAATACCTTTCTGCTTACTCATTGGCTGGTGTGGTGTAATGAGTCTAAAAATAAACCCATGTTTGGCCAAGTGGGAGAGTACTGGAAATGTTCAGAGAGTATGTGTGTGCAGAACATAGTCTTCTGTTGTCTTGAAATATCTTATTCAGTGTATGGACCATTATTTTCCCCCCCACAGAATGGTCAAATTAAAAGCTGACAATCCTGTGGCCATGTGATAATGACAGCTTATCCGTGGATCATCCTTTATCCAGTCAGGCTGTGCCGAGCAGCTTCCTGTGTCATTGTTTATCTGGACACTGTTTTCTGTGGCGGAAAGCCGCACTGTTTTTGCCCTGTCACTCTTACTGGCACGAACGCGCGCATTTACGCAGAGTTGGATGGAATAACAACGATGTGTACAAATTTGTTCACATATGCACTTCATCATGCAGCCAAAAATAAAAGCACCGCCGACACCGCAGGCACACAATGAAAAAGGTTTTTAATCTCTAGCAGTTTATTACACATTACTTATCACTTCGGCGTTCCAGTGTTTCCAGTGAAAAGTCATGAACTTACAGGACTATTTAATGTCTGCGCAAGAAATAATACTCACTTTGAACTTGAAAAAACTTGTTCAATTAAAATGTCTTTAGTCTTATGGTTATTTTTTTAACCTTTAAAATGAAGCATATGACACAGACTCGTGGTTACTTTAGTCATAACCGCTTAACAAGCAGCGGCCAGTCACTGCAAACTCAAGCTGACAACCTAAACAAAGGCCAATCAAATGCATTTATTTTAAATTCTCGAGTTTGCAAAGATACCTTGTGCCCAGCGGACTATAAAATGATGCGTAATATTTCTGTTTTTTGAAATGATAAAATCATTAAAAATAATGAATTGATATGTAAACATCAAAGCTTTGGTTGAAGCTTGAAACTGAATAAATAAGTTTGTGTAAGACATTGTGCAAAACAAGTAAAAACATTGTGTCGAAGACCTCTTATTAGAATAACAAGCAT
Organism: Cichlasoma orientale; assembly: GCA_034780415.1. Classification (NCBI taxonomy): domain Eukaryota; kingdom Metazoa; phylum Chordata; class Actinopteri; order Cichliformes; family Cichlidae; genus Cichlasoma; species Cichlasoma orientale. The sequence goes on from JAVDPK010001182.1 coordinate 384,424, forward strand.
ATTTTGATGCTAAAAACATTACAACCATCCCTGCTGCTGAAGCACTCCCTCTTCCCCGACTCCCACCACACCCTCTTTTTCACATAAAACTTATTTTGTCACATTGTCCTCCTCTTGTTTATTGTTTATTCTCAGGGCATGGCGTCTGTAACTGTGGCTTCTGCCAGTGCGCGCCAGACTGGCAGGGTGAGAACTGTAACTGCTCCAGACGCACAGACACATGCATGTCCAGCCTGGGTCTCCTGTGCAGCGGGAGGGGACAGTGTGTGTGCGGAGCCTGTGAGTGTACACAGCCAGGTGCCTACGGAGCCACATGTGACAAGTGCCCCACCTGCCCCGACGCCTGTACCATGAAGAAGTGAGTCTGCAGACAATGAGGTTGTATGCAGAGAAATTCCATTTGGCTGCTTGAAATGAACTGATGGCCCGGTTGATATTTTTCATCCTGATAGGGAGTGTGTGGAGTGTAAGCACTTCAAGAGGGGCAAACTGATTGAGGACAAAACCTGCTCTCGAATCTGCAAGGATGAGATCATTCTTGTGGAGGAATTAGGTGAGATGTTGTCTGCCATTACAAATAACATTGAGTCATTAATAAGGGTGACAAGTTTCTCACTCAGCCAGTACCATCAAGGCTGTTTGTCTTTCCCTGAATGGAAGAGTCCACTAAAGGGGTCATTCAATCTACCTTTTGCTAAACAGTGACAGATGTGGCAACTCATGGCGTTTAATAAGTTAAAATATAATCAAATGAGAGAACTTTAGCCATTGTAAAGTACTCAACTGTAGCAGTAACATTTGTGGAATTTAAAGTGAGCTTCACAAAACGTGTTTCATGCACTTCACGGCAATCTTTAGTGGTATAACAAAAGTTTATACAGTATATGTGATAAGCAGGGAAAAAATATCTAACTGAAGAACCATTTCCTCTGCGTTTTTCACACAGAGCTCCATGACACCAATGCTGTGAACTGTACTTACAAAGATGAGAATGACTGTGTGGAGCGTTTTCAGTACTATGAAGATGCCAGTGGCAAATCCATCCTCTATGTTGTCAAAGAGCCAGGTAAGAGATCTTTATCCTACACGGATACCTGACCCATCCATCCATCCATCCATCCATCCATCCATCCATCCATCCATCCATCCATCCATCCATCCATCCATCCATCCATCCATACATACATACATCCATACATACATACATTCATCCATCCATCCATCCATACATACATCCTCTTGGATACCTGACCCATGAGTGTTAATTAGAGATAAAAAAGATTGCAGTTTTCTTGGCCTATTTTGTCTTCTGTTTTGTTCTTCAAAGTGTGACCTGCTGATACCAATTTTTGCTGATTTTGCTTTTTCCCCCCCTAAGACCTTTAACTGACAATAAATGAACAAAAATCAACTTTTCTTCAGTGCAAAATTTTATTTTCATAATCAAAGAAGTTAATAAGCTTTACACTTTCGCCCAAACTGCAGTAAGTTACATGATCTTCTCTCATTGAACCAACTGGAAAGAGGTACAAATAATTAAATGAAAATTAACTGCTGTACACTCAGCTGACATATTTTACCTTACATGTGCAATAGAGTTATTTAACATTACATCATGTTCCAATATGTTTATAAGTTCCCCAAAGAAATATCTATTTTTCACTCATCTCCATCATTTTCCTCCTCTCCTTTGAGTCTGCTGGCTTGTGGCTGGCTCTGAGCTCTGGACAGCTTTAGCTTTAGCTTTAGCCACGTTTGCCTTTTTTAGCTTCTTTCAAACATCCATGTTCAGCTGAGTGAGGGTGATTTAAGGATTAGGTTTATTGTTAAAAATGTTTTCATAGTGATCCCCCCGTGGTTTACTTTGGCCAACTTGTGTCTTCACTCGCAGTGAATCAGTCATACGTGAGACTGACCGGACATCAATCGGGGCTGAGAACGCTGGAAATTGTCAAATTCCATTCTTTAGCCCATCAATCACTTCACCGTTATTATTAATTACAAATTTTTTTTCTTTAATAATGTTGAGGGCTGGAAATACAACTCTAAATGTTGCCTTTTGTTTGCTGAATTTGCTGACAGACATAATCGATACAAGTACTGAATAGATGAGGATAAAACCGTGACCACAAACTTTCACCATCATCTGTGTTTTTTCATATCTGGCAAACCTTTTTGCTGCTTTTTCCTCTCCCAAACACGAGCTGTCACTTCCCCCGATGCCTGCTCTCTCACTTGTTAAGTGGCCAAATAGAAAAAGTGTGGGGCAGTAAAATAGCTTTCTGCCCTGAGAGAAAATCTGTACTTGGGTCTACCTTTAATGAATGTGTGTGTTTAATTTAGGCACAACTGGGTATCACAGAAGTACACCACAATTTGCCTTGAACACGGTGCACCCTGCTGTGTCAAAGAGGGCTGTAAATAGCTGCCCAGCTCCTCTGGGAACATGCTGACTATACATATCCTCGAGAGAAAGGCCCTCTCCTGCTCCCCTCTTGAGGATATGGAATAAAATAAGTAAGCAAAAGAACAGCAAAGAAAATTTTTAAAAGGAAACGTGAAGGTGTATCACAAAGGAAAATGAGAAGAGATAAGGTGAAGATAGGAAACACTCAACCTTCAAAGTTGACTAAGCATTTTTTTCAAATTCAAGATAACATGAGAAAAAGCTGGAAAATCACATTAATAAATAATGTTGTGAAGTACCGACTTTATTGGGCTACGGGCATCAAAGGGTCAGCTGAAGAGCAGGAAGTAGCGCAAAGGAAGAATGAGAGAAAAAGGAAGATGAGAGCAGCTTTGATGTTGGCTGTAAAAGTTCGCCCCGGTTGCTTTAGTTGCCCAACACTGCTGTTTACATGCATGTGCGCATGTAGCCACGCATTACACAGATATACCAACATAGTCGACCTGAAGAACATACAGCAGAGACACAAATAGACCCGATGGTGAAGGAAATGAAGGATGTGTCTCTTTAAAATGAGAACTCTAAACTCAGGACTGTGTGGGAGTGCTTTAATAAGCTTTGATTACCTCATAAGTGTCATCATATCTTGGCTTAGATGTCTCAGTTCATCAGCTTTTTTTAACTGAGTCATGTCCACTTTAAATGACTAAATAGACTGTGGGAAAAAAATTAACATCTTGAGGATTCTCATGTACTGCAACCCATATTGTACAAACTTTTTTGCAATCCAGCCTCGAAACTTAAAGCCGAAACATGAGTGACCTAATGAGAGTGTTAAGATGACGTTTCCTCATCAAAGTCCCGCACCTTGCAAGTAACTCTTTAAATTTAGCAGTGCTCGGCCTGTTACGTCCCTCCAGTTGACTGTGAATCATATTTTCTGGAATGATTTAAAAGAAGTTGTGTGGAACAGCTAACGATGGGACACGGAGTGGTTCATGTCCATGACTCTTTGAAAGAGAATAATGTCAGTCGTCATGTGTATGGCCATCATTAAATTGTGCAAGTCAGAGCACTGCGGAGTTTTGCCAGACCACAGTGAGGGACGAGAGAATTGCGGCCTTGCTGTTAGAGGTTACCGTTTTCCACTTCAGCCCATATTCCCCTCTTCTCTCTGGTATTTAACAGTCTGTTTGGCACAGTTATGCTGCCCTTGTTCTCTTCCATCACTTGAAAATCGAATGGCATTTAGAAAACATCTGTCAGTCATACTAAACGGAATGAAACCATCGAGTTTAAAGCTGTACATCTTCCTTTATAGCAGGTATTATTTCAGTGGCATACTCCTGACTCTGAAAAGTCATGTTATTTAGCATAAGACTGCAATCCTGCAATAGTAATATCAATGAGAGAGAAGGGGCGGAAACAGCGTAATGAAATCACACTTCCTCTGGCCTGGCCTCTGGCTTATCTTCTCATGTGTCCCCCCACTCTACTCATTCCTTTTTCACTTCCTCCTTCCGTTTAGACTGCCCCAAGGGTCCAGACATTTTGGTGGTGCTTCTGTCAGTGGCGGGAGCCATCTTATTCCTGGGCCTGGCCGCTCTGCTTATCTGGAAGCTGCTGGTTACCATCCACGACAGACGGGAGTTTGCCAAATTTGAGGAAGAACGTGCTCGTGCCAAGTGGGAAACAGTGAGTGAATGCGGCTATAAAATACTGATTTTGGAAACTACCGTGGTGCTATTTGTTTAATATCACCAGAGAAAGCATTGAGGAGTCAACATTTATATCAGCAGTGGTACCTAAAAATCTTCTCTTCTTAATCTTTGCACATACTCAAGTATGCAAAAATGGCTGCACCTTCCTATACACAGATATTCACAAACACACACACACACACACACACACAAAAGGCCACACACGCAGTGTCTTGCTCCCGTTTTCTGAAGATGTTTTTTATTATTTTCGTGGCATGCTGTTAGCAACCAGCAGAACAAAAAGCAGCCAACGGAAGGGCTGGGTTTAAATTAGCCAACGCTAATCAGCCTTTACTGGTAATAAGCCTGTTTGTGGCCTCCAGAACACAGCTAAATCCCACAGGCCTAAAACCACAAGGAATCACAGTAGGTTCAGGTTGCTCACAAGTAACACAAACCACACATTCATTTAAAGTGTCTGATGGGTGTCATGCTTAAATAATGAAATGGAATAGCTGTTTTGAATGTGAACTCTTTCTGTTGTGTTATTACCATAAAACTCCTGACTTGCTTTGTCTTTGTGTGTGTTTGGCTAACAGGGGCACAATCCTCTTTACAAGGGAGCAACATCGACCTTCACAAACATCACGTACAGAGGAAAAGACTGATGCTACTGAACAAAGATGAAGGATGAAATAATGCACTTCTACAATCCTCCGCGAGAAGGCAGCGAATCATGTGCAGGCCTCTACTGTCACACAATAATTAATAATTATTTGTTTGTAAATATGTAGAAATCATTCCGAGGAGACATTTTATCAGGGATTTGACATGAAACACCCGCCTGTGCTACAATAGTAGATAAGGTGTTGTTTTGTTTGACCGAGACTTGTTTTGTTGTGCAGTCCATAATAAAGGTTTAGTTCACCCAAACCTTTCTGCAAGATATGGATCATGTGTGCAAAATTTAGTAATTGGATAATTAGGATCTAAGAGGTTCTATATACTTCCCAGTGCACCGGGGGTATTCCAGGAGTACCTACAGACATTGCTCGTCTTTAGATAATTTTTGAGTTCTCATTAAAAAAAAAAAAAAAAAAAACTGTTGGCAGCAAGACAAATGTTTTACTTATTAAAATAAATAGTCTGTGAAACCCAGTGGGGCACGACAAAGATAAACTGCCTTTAGTTAAGTGACTTCCTACAGATATCGTGATTTGGAGTAAACTGTTAATATACTGAAATTTTCTCGTGTGAAGACTGTTTATCTAATTTTCCGCTAAGACATGAAATGTGATTTTTAGTCAGTTTTTTCTAATGCAGTGAATGTTATAACCATGTAATTGGAGACATTAAGGTTAAAGCAAGGCGTCCTTTTCCCCTGTCTTTAAGCCAGCCTTCTTCTGATTCGCTGCCCCTTGCAAACAAAAGGTTTGGACGGCAGGTGGGTGGGGCTTCTGTGCTCACAGCCAGAGCTTTGCACCCGAAGTGATCGTATTATATTCGTTCTCACTGATACTGACTCAAAAGTAGGAAGAAAATGTCTGAAACAGAGCTTTGAAAACAAGTAAAGGTACAACAGTGACTAAGTTCTGTAGTGTTTCTGTTTTTTTTTATGTTAAAAACCTGATGAATAAAACTGAGCACCCCTCCATCAGCTTAAAGGGATAATGTTTTAATTTCATTCATTAGAATTGTTATTTTTATTATAAAATGATAATCAGAATTAATGTTGTAAGCAAGCCATCCTCAACTCTCACTTGAGTGTGCAGGGCTTTTTGAATGCAACGCGCTGCTTCCACCTCCTGGACTTAAACTGCAGGTTTAACTTGCTTGTCCTTGAGCACAGTTCATCTACCCAAAACAACACAAGGATATGAAGGAAAAGCATAACAGGTTCCCCTGCACCATAACATGCAGTGAAGAAACCCTTTGTTCCAGGTGACGAGCCTCTGACAAGCCTCCCTGTGAAGCTATTTAGCGCCACCAAGTGGAAAAAGAGGAATCAATCTGCAGGTGGTTAACAGAACTGACACAGTGACTCAAATTCACATGTACAGATCTGATCTCAAGCTGAGACAAACCCTTCGGAGAGGTGTAGCTCAGTGACTCCACTTTGTGGAGCTGAGCTGACAGTGATCTGCTGCAACTTCCTGCATGGGAACACCTGTCAGTCAAAACAGCCATGAATTATTACCCATCCCAGGTTGTTATGATGAATATTAAAGAGGAAACTATCCATTGAGCCCCAAACCCTTTTTATAAGAGACTCTCAACATGCTTTTTTAATCCCATTTAGTTGGGGATGTTGACATGGGTGGTCTGCATTTTTTAGCATTTCATTGCTGGCTTCATTTTTCGGCCCTGAAGGTTACTGCTTCGTTTAGATCAGTGGTTTTCCAAATTTAGATACCCCCCGTCATCATCCTGGCCCCCTGCAGTGGCTCTGCACTCCACAATTTGAGGAACCACCAGTTTAATTGAGCCACAGGTTCAGTTTAAACCCCAGCTTAAAATGCAGTTAAACTAATAAACAAAGCAAAAGCTTCTCAGTGCTCACGTAAACATTTTCATCTTTTTCTCACGACTGTCTGGATGCACTGCCTGTGGATTCCTGACCCTGGGGTGACAAAAACAACCACCCATCTACTTTGTTTTGATTGTTGAGATTTTTAAAAACTACCTGCACAACTACCCAATTGTAACCCCAGAACAAATCTAAACACTTGTTCTAGAAAATATATCTGTTGTTACCTCAGCAGTAACTGAGGTGCTACTTATTGACAAAAAGCACCACTCAAAGTTGGTCATTGACCAGCTGCAGAACTGAAATTGGTTGATGAAACTGGTCAGTCTGAAGTGTGATTCTGACCATTTCAGTCCTGTGAAAAACTGTGTATACCTCTACTGCTTCCAGAGTAAGAAGGTAAATAGCAGTGTCAGCAAGTGTGATCACCTCTACAAAAGCAGAAGTTTGGTGCAGTTTGCAGGTCTCAAGCATTCAGGTGTGTGTTAACACAATGGTACAATCTTCCAAGGAGTGGACATCCCAGCAAATTCAGCCCAAACATTCTAGAGTAAAATGTGAGGCCATCTGTCCAAGAGCTAAAGCTCGGCTGAAATTGGACAGTGATCAATAGCACAGCAGCAAATCTATAACAGAATGGCTGAAAAAAAAGAAAAGAATAAAGGAGTTCCAATGGCCCAGTCAAAGTCCAGACCTCAGCCTGATTGAACGCTGGTGGGACCTTAAAAGAGAGCTGTGCACAAACAAATGCCCAGAAATCTAAAGGAATTGAAGCAATGTTGTAAAAGAAAACAATTACTTCAAGTTATTGTTGCTAAAGGTGATTCCACAATCTGCTGAATCATGGGGTTCTCTTAGTTTTTCACAACTGTGCAGATTCCTGAGAAAACTCTTTGTCCCGCAGCTGTTTTATGGGATGAGTGAAAATAATTAAGTGAACACAAAATATCTGAATACATAAAGAGCAATGCATGTTCAAATAGTTTACATAGTAGCAATGAAAAGGAATTAATCACACATAAAATGAGGTGTGAAACAATGACCATTTATTAACCTTATTCATCAAGTTAAAAAAATACAGATTTTTTTCTGTCATTTAATTTGTGGTCACTTGATACATCCAATGAATTTAGGAATCCATGCACAGTTTAGCCAAACTAAGAAATGTATTACATTATCTTGTTATCATAGGAGACAAAACCAAAAATGATGTTATACATACAGGACCTAGTTTGACTTTAGAGGTTGACATTCAGATTTTAGAAAAAAAAAAAGAAAAAAAAAGAAAAGCTCCCAGTAAAGCTGTTTAGGGTCCCTGGTGGCCTGGAGGCCAGGGAAGTGATTCATTTCACCCGGTTGTAATTCAACCTTGACTACAGCATTGAGTCTGTTTTTGGGAACGTACATTATCCGGTAAACTGGCGCACTGGAAGCATCACTAAAAAGGTCTCCCGGGAACTCATTGCGGCCTTGCTGCGGGAGGTTATGATCTTTTCGTAAGCATTAAAATAATGAACTCTAACGAGATGACTCCTCCCGGTGTAAACGTTACATCGCTCTGTAACAATAAAAGGAAGACCGATTGAAGCAGAAATGTGACAGCACTTGTCGGGAGACTTCAGAGCACTGACAGCTCCCGGTTTGCCCGTGCAGGGGCACCAACACGGACGAGGAAACCCCGAGGATCACGGCCTCCTGTCCGGATGACACCAACGGGAGCCAGCCACACTGGTCTTTATAGCTAGCATTAGCTAAGCTAATAAATGTCTTCCCTAATTTCGAAACAATTGTAAATGGATAACTTAATACAGACAACTTTATTTGAGGTGTCGGGGGTCCTGGGGTGTTAAGGAGTTTGCTGTCGCCTGCTGGACGGATAACATCCTTTCCGGGCTTGTGAGTGGCTGTGAAAACTGCAAAAGGTGAGAGTTGTACTGTAGCTGGCGTTAGCTCGATTCATCACTTGACCCTGGCTAGTTTGGGTAGGGTGGTAGGCTAAAATTGTACCTTTTATCCACAATCTCCAAGTCCTACTGCTAATTGGCATATGATAACTTTGCAATGCATGGCAGCATTTCGCTTTTGTGTTGTTGTTACCATAATTTTAGTTAGCACAGTTAGCTTTAGCCAAGTTTGGCATTCCTCGTCCAGTTGGTCGCTCAGCTGTATGGAAGCGGTGGTTTCACCAACTTTTATCAAGATGTTTTTTTAGAAACGCTGGTTAAATTGGAGAGCTATGAGCCCATGGGCTTACTGTGGAAGTTGAGACTGAGCTAGATATCCTTTCTGTTTTGGTAACATATGCTGTGCGGGTTTGTTTTGATATACAAGTGAACGGGCTTGCTGGGCTGCCTGCGCAAAATTGATATTTATTATTGTTAATATTATTATTATTATATTATTGTATATTGCATATTACAATAATAAAATTATGTGGTATTATTTTATTGTTGTATTATGTGGTTGTTTTTGAGCTACGAAACGTCTCTCAGATTACTCCATCCCCTTGCTGATGTAAACCTTGACAGGTGGGGCGTCTTAGGATAGGAGAATTTATTTGATGGTTAAAAAATTATTTATCATCATCATCATCATCATCATCATCATCATCATCATTTTAAATGTTCAGATTGAGTTATCCTATTTTCTTACTCAGTTATTTGTCATTAATAATAACACTCTTCTGAAAGCAGGCATTTAAACATGGAGTTTAATTTGCATTAGTCACCCACATATGCAGCCGAAGCAGAGCAAATTTGCATTGCTGATCCACAAAAATACAACTGTATGATTAGGGTTCAAGGAGCATTTTTTTAAATTTATTATTCCCTAAAATTAATTTCACAGTGTCACTGTAACCAAAGTTTCTTTTTGTTTGTATTTTGAGGGCAGGCTCTGTTTGGACAGCAGATTGTCAAATTTACTGATCAAACAAAGGTCTAGGTTACCATGCAGCTGTGACAAGAGGTGTTACATTAGCCCGGTCAGACCTCAAGCTTATTAGGTCACTTATCCAAATCAGAAAGAATTATCTTGTGTGACACTAACTCAAACCTGCTAGTCCACATAAGTTACATATTTGATCACGGGGGCAAGTTAGTTGGAAGGTGGGTGGTTTGATCCCTGGCTCCTCCAACCTGCATGTTGGGCACGGTACTGAACCCCAAATTGATGCATAAAGTGGAGCGTGAATGTATGAACGTTAGGTTAAAATTGCTTAGGCATAGGAATAAGCGTGTGTGTGTGTGTTTGTTTGTGTGAATGCGCAAATGAAGCTTATTGTTAGAAAGCACCTTGAGTACTCAAATAAGTGCCATTTAATTTACCATCACTGTCTCCCTTTTTAGGCATGATGGAAGGACTCCATAGCCAGGCTATTAGCCTGGACCCACGCAGGCAGGAACTGCTTGAGGCCCGGTTCACTGGAGTTGGTGTGGCCAAGGTTTGAACATCTTAACAGTTTAATAGTTGCTTTACTGCTTAAAATCACAACAGTTGCAGGTACAGATCATTTTTGCAGATGCTGGACTTTATATTAGACTTGATAAACATTGTTTTGTAAAAAAGTTTCTCTTCTTAATAAATTACTTCCTGTAGAAATAAGACTGTAGTGCCTAGCTTTTTTTTTTTTCCTTTTGTCAGAATTCATCCCAAAATCCCACTGTGTGTGTAACTGATTAGCACTCTTATGTTAGTCTTTCAGTTGAGGAATGCTTAGAAGTCCTCTCTGTTTACAGTATGCTCTGTGTTCAGGAGGTTTCTTCAGTGGGGTGATCGGTTTTCCTGAGCTAAAGGTACAACAAGAAGAGCTCTGTTTTGGTTGATACAAGAGCTGGCTGGTAGCTCTTTGTTTCAGTCGAGGATGGTGACACTTAAATGGCACAGCAGCTAAAGCTTACAGCATTGACCTTGTGCTTTGCTGAACCCTGCTGTTCAGCTGGGTATTACTGAGTGTGGGTGCATAGCTGAGAAAATGGCAGCCTCTAAGAAAGCAATTGTTTTTTATGCTCTGGCATATATTTTGCCTTTTAAATTTATTGTCAGGCCTGCTTGCTGTGGTGTTGGAGCATAAATCACGTAAGGTTGTGTGTATGTCATCAATGTTACGTTGATCTGAGCTCTGGCTGGAACATCCCAAAATTTAAATTTGCTTCTGGGGGAGCCATTCTTTTGTTTTTGGATGCATGCTTGGGGGTCATAGTCATGTTAAAAGGTGAAATTCCTCTTCAGCTTTCTAGCATACGCCTGAAGGTGTTGGGCCAAAAATGACTGGTATGTGGAACTGTTCATAGTTCCCTCTACCTTGGCTGAAGCCCCAGTTCCAGCTGAAGAAAGGCAACCTTTAAGCATGATACTGCCACCACCATGCTTCACCATGGGTATGCTGTTCTTTTAGTGCAGACGTATGGAGAATACAGTACACTGCTGTCACATTTTTGTCAATTTTAGGGGGGAGTCCAGTTCTTTCCGATGTCACTGTCCTGTATTTGCTCCACTTTTTGATGACTGTCTTCATTGTGTTCTATGCTTTATCCAATGCTGTGGAAGATTTTTTTGTACCCTTCTCCTGACTGATACTTTTCAACAATGAGATCTCTTTGATGCTTTGTAAGCTCTCTGCAAACCGTGGCTTGACTGAGTAAATGCCACGAAAATCCTACTAGGACAGCTGAGCTTTATTTGGGGTTAATCAGAGTCTCTAACTGATAGCAGGTGTGTACCCAAGAAGACTGAATAGTGTGATTTTTTTTTTTTTTTTTTTAAATAAAGTTGCTTCAATAAAGTATTAGTTTAAGGATGTGCATACTTACGCAACCAAATTATTGCTATTGCAATTGAATTGTACAGGTTATAGGTTTTTTTTCTTTTTGGTTTTTTTTTTATGCTACAAAAACCTGGCATTTTAACGAGGTGTGTACACTTTTTTAATATCCACTGTTTTCTTTATGTGCTGTTCAGGATGTTGCAGTCAAACTGCAGCGTACATGTTAATATAAAGGAATGAGAGGAGTTGTGACCTTGAAGCTTTAAGCCAGCATTAGCCTCCTGCCCCAGAAAGCCTGCTGTTTCTTCTTAGTTTCATCAGGCTGTACAGAGTCTGGCCTTGAATGACCCCAACCAGTTCAGCCAACTGCAAGTCAAGTGAAGATTAACAGGGAGATGTGTTATGCACTCACAGAAGGGTCCTACCTCAGCTTTTAGTTTAGTGACAGTCATTTTATAATGTGATGTAATGTCTGTGACAATTGTGAATGCTCCCATAGCAGTGGGTGGCTTTTTATAATACTGCATGGTAGGAAAGATGTGTAGAAATTTGCAATCAAATGGATTAGTGAGTTTACTTAGATGAGAATGCTGGCAGAATTTTAAAAGGCCATGGGCGTTGCCATTGCTGTATCTCATACAAGTCATTTAAATATCTTGTATCACATTTTCCGTTCTGTACATAAGAGTAGTTGATGATTAACCGATCGGGTCTTTGTCGCTCTTCTTTGCTGTAGAGTTCAGCCAACAGTGAATCATCCAACCAGTCTCTGTGCAGTGCAGGATCACTCAGTGACAAGGAACTAGAGGTTGGTTTAAAAAAAATGTATCAGTCAAATGGCTCCAATTTAAGTTTTTTGTTCTTGTGTGGTGATTGTTTTTGATTAGTCAAATATTTTGTATAATGCATGCAGTAGTGAAAACACTTTGATGTGGTGCATTGTGTAAGTTTTTTTTTTTTTTTTTTTTTTTTGGAGGGGACCATATTTAAACATGACAACAGGAAATAGATGTATAGATTTGGTAAAAAAGCTGGAAAAAACTTTGATTAGATAGTTGGTAACAAAACTTAAATGCTTCATGTGTCCATTCATCCATTTTCTTATGCTTAACTGGGGCCGGGTCCTGGGGGCAGCAGCCTAAGCAGAGAAAGCCAAACCTTCCTCTCCCCAGCCACTTCCTTCATTTTATCCAGGGGAACACCGGATAAGCTGCTAATGCTACTATAGTTGTTACATTTTGTCAAAATTTAATTTTAACTATGAGTTCACCGAGTACTTAAAGATCCGAGACTTAAATTTGGCAATAAAGTTTCTTTGTCATTATGTTAATGCGGTTAATGGAAAAAGGAAATTCTGAGCTGCTTTTCTGCTAATGTCAGACATCAGAGAAGAAGCCCAGCGACAGAAGCAGGAAGAGAAAAGGAGACATCTGTGACAGCAACGGCCAAGGCAAGTCCACCATCAGCTGACCAGGCTTTCACCTTCTATCATCACTTTAATTTTAACTTTAAATATTTATGTTTGCAATAAAAGTTAAAATAAAAGTTAAAAATGCAAATGAGGATTTAGGTCACATGTGTTTCCTTTTGTCTAATAGGCTGTTTTATTTATGATTTTTTGTTTTACAGGAAAGGGAAGAGGGCACAAAATGAATGATTATTGTGATGTGAGTACAAACTTAAAGGACATAATATGCTTTAGACTGGTTAAATGCACTCTTAGTTCACGGAGGCTTTGGTGTGCATTGTCTGTAATTGCTTTCAACCTTTACTCTCTCAGCCTCTTGTTCTGGGTGTGTCTGTATTGTCCTTCATTCATCCTTTTCTGTCTTGTTTCTACTCTTTGTACTGTGGCCAGTTTGCTGGTAGCAGCGGCTCTGGCACCAGTCCTGCCAGGAGCATCCCTATGCTGCTGCGCTCTTCTCCACAACACTCGCTGTCTAATCCTATGGTGAGCACAGCATTCATTCCTGTTCATTTTTTTAGCAAGTGTCAAAATCAAATGATAGTTATGTATGTAACATCTTGCCTTTTGTCTGCATCATTTCAGCCAGTGGAAGTAACAAAGCATGATTTTTAGTTGATTTTTAACAGAACAACTGAGTGTACGGTATTTATGAACAAGAATTTTTAAGAGTAGGATTCATTGTAACCACTGACAAGTGAAATGGTAGTTAATGTTTATAGTTTATAGAGCTGGTCTCATGCCTTCAGATGTTATTCAGGTTTTAGGCTTAACTGGCGGGCATGTAAAGCAGGTAACAGTCCAGAAGATCAGTGTGTACATTATGTGAAGCATTTGCTTGTGTTGTATATTTAATAACTGAAATTGTTTGATTTAATACCCCTGGTCGCATGCTATAACTTTAGCCCACCTCCTAACCACTTGCCCCAAGCTGCCAGCGTACAGCAGGTCTTTCTGCATCAGGAGCATATCCAGACACATCCTTGGCCTGCATTTAGCCCCATTACACCTCCTATTGAACATACCTATGGTCTAGATCAGGGGTCTCAAACTCGCGTCCCGCGGGCCGCATCCGGCCACGCCCCCTACTTCCGGTCCGCGATTTGATGT
>JAVDPK010001183.1:2127-15409 GCA_034780415.1 Cichlasoma orientale
GACTGTGAGCCAGACCTTCTCTCCAACATCAGTGTCTGACCTCACAGATGTGCTTCTGGAAGAATGGTCAGAAATTCACTCCTAAACCTGTGGAAAGCCTTCCTAGAAGAGCTGAAGCTGTTATAGCTCCAAAGAGTGGGCCTACATCATATTAAATGGATTAAGAATGGGATGTCACTCAAGTTCATATGCGTGTGAAGACAGACGAGTGAATACTTTTGGCAATACAGTGTATTTCATGTGTAAACAGTTTGAGAGTACTTCGTGCAGTGGACATCATATGGACCTCATGGATTAAGAACGGGATTTCACTCAAGTTCATATGTGTGCGATAGCAGACAAGCAAATATTTTTGGCAATATAATGTATATCCAGCCAGGTCTGGCTTTACATGTACAGTGAAAGTCAAAGAAAATCCCCCATGAAACACTTACTTCTAACCCTTTTTTCACAATACAGTATCACTATGTACAATATGACCAGTATCACAAACAGAAACATAAGCAAATTTGATAGGTGCTGCCATGAGTTTTGAGCAGCTGCTAGAATAAAAGCTGTGAAGAGTTCAGAGAAGCTATAGAGGTTGTCAGCTGGTCTTAAGGAAGTTCTGCCAAACCACCTAAGGAAAGGAAGGCAAGCCTCCCCTCAGCCTGTGTTCAGCTAATTTGGACTTGGGGCCTAACCAACACATCCCTGGTGGAGGAGATCTTAGGGAAAGCCTCAGCCATTACCCTAGCACAGGTTGTCAAAGGAGCTACAAAGCTTCTTTGTGGCACAAGACCTGATGTGGATGAAATCAGTCGATAATTGCCAAAGGCTGTCACCGCTTTTCATGTGTGGGGGTCAGGAACAGTACTGGTGGAGTGCTGGAAAGAACATTATTAAACCTTAGATTCTTTCTTGGTTGTCATATTCTGAAGTATTTAAATGGAAAACAGAAATATTTATCAAGTGCAAACAACTTGCCATTGTGACGCAAACACGTGTGACTATAACTCCTTCAGGATGCGCCGATATAGCGGAAAGTAACAATCAACATTCCTTAAAGATTACCTGCTGCATTTTGAAGCAGTGATGTCACCAAGTGCTTGCACACAGGGGGTCGTTTTGACTGTTGGGTTTTCTCTGTAATTATTGTAGGATATTTTGAATATGTAAAACCTTTTAATTGATAGAGGCTGTACTTTAGTTCTACCACGACTGTAAACACACATTTGTGTATGTACAATAAATCTTTGCTGTTTAGAGAAGCCACTGAAAATCACTACATTTGCAGAACACGTTCGGCTCAGTGCAGTTCCTTTTTCAACAGCTAACTTCCTCTGGGGTGTTGCAATTTGATGAAGCTCCTTCCCCAATGATAGGCAAATACGCCAGACCACAACACTATATCACTTACAGTGACCTCAGTACTATTCACCACAGAACAAACCAGGAATGTCAGTTCTTTTGGGGGGATGAAGATGATATGCCATACCTCAGCACACACCGATAAAGACTAGATGGGCACTGAGTAAAGCGCGTACCTCGCCCACACCAAACTTTCTGTGCCAATACTACGCTGCAATAGACCCCACCCAATGTTGTCATAGTCCATCATCTAATCTTCAGTAGATCACAAAGACTAGAAATTAATTTTATTGGCTTTTAAAACCTGTAAAACGTGATTCTATATTTTGATTTAAAAAAATTAGATCCACATGAATAGATTATGGCATATACTGTTGGGATATATTGTATTGAGTTTATGTACCCTAATAGCATCCTCTAAAAGAAGTCAAGGTTAAAAACCTTTAAAGTTATATTGCTAACAGACAAACAAACAGGAGGTAACAATGAGAAACGTCATTATCATCATTTCGTTTTCTGGTTTAAAGTAAGGCACATCTATTGTAACTGCACTTGATGTGACGTTTGTCAAAAGGATTCCTTGGGGTGTCTGCTTAGGTATGTTCTGCTCACCTTATCCGCAGGATAGGACTTACTTTCCTCCAGAAAGTATTTTCCAAATGCAGACTAAAACAGCTTTAACTGCCACGTTCTCTCTAGATCCACAGTCACAGAACTGCTGTATAAAAGGCCCAACATTCTCTCCAAAGAAACATATGAAAAATTGATACAAAGCTTTATAGAATAGTTATTTCAAGTCAAAATATCTGTGGTGTGATCATCATAGGGGTGTGCGATATATATCATCTATGATAATATCTTAATTGCTGTGTTAACGATGTGCAAGCTGACGTTATCGAGTATGCTAATGAAAAACAATCAAAACACCTCAACAACACGCATTCACTACTTCATGCTTTAGTACGGCTGCTGCACGTGCACATTGGGAGCGCCCATACTGTGTGCTAGCATAGCTGCCTAAACAACACACCTAAAGCTGGAAATGAGTGAACACACTACATCAGAGGAAGAAATTCAGACGTCGTCAGCCTCGCAGTCTACGCCTTAGATTTAATTCCTAGGCGAGGATCATCTTCACTCGCGTGGAGGTGGTTTGGATCTGAAAAGACCGATATTGCTCAAAAGACGTCCGTTTGCAGATTTTGTAAGAAAGTGGTTGCCGTTAAAGATAGCTCGACAACTAACCTGTTCCATCATCTCTGAACAATCCACCGCACAGAGCATGAGGAATATGAAAGGTTTCGGGAGCCCGCTGTCCAAGACAAACCTAAATCAGCTAAGGTGTCTGGCAAACACAGTCAGCAAACTTTAGCCCCCACGTGACCCCGACTAGCGGGATAAAGAGGAAGATAATGGATGAATGGATGGATGTTAATATCCTTTAAGTTAAAGTAGGTACAATCACTGCGTCATAACCTAGCAACGTTCTCCGAGCTCACCACGCTGAAGCGGTCTGCCAAAAAGCGGGTTTCTGATCAGACGAAGGTGTATATATTTTTTTTGCTATAATGTAGGGGAATCCCTACATAATTTTTCTATCTATCTATTTCTATTTCTGTCAAGTCTTCCAGAGCTAATTTCTTTTGGCCAGTGTTAGCTAACATTAGCTAGCTTTCCTACTATCTGTTATATCTACTTGCTGACTGCAAATGATTTTCAGCTAATGAAAATCATTAATGAACTAAGCAGTGCTAGAATCATGTAGCTTAGCTCAGTTACAGCTAGCTGGTAGGCTAGTTTTTCAGATACTGGATAGTTTTAATTGGTTGCACAGTAATAGCGATGCATAAATTATTATAAATACATGGGAAAAAATCAATGTGTAATAAAAAAGAACAATATTAATATAGTATATAGTCATTGTGTTATATTATGTGCAGGCAGGCAGGAGGGCCTGTTTCTTTGTAAGAGCAATTCTTTGAATTATTTATGAATATGTTATTAGACATGTTTAAAGTGGAATGTGTAACGTCACATTGCTATGCCTAAGTGTGTGTGTGCCTACAGGAAGAGACTAGCAGCTATGTGGCAACCACAGACAATAATATCAATGAAATTCTACATCTTGGTGTGACGATGAAAAGTGAATTAACCATTGGCAGGTGGGTAGTGAGAAACTAATCTCAACTTTGAGGGGACACAAATAAAGTGACCATCAATGGGGGGATCCAGTTAATATAAAAGCAAAAGCTCCTGCCAGGCCCCTTGCTATTGATATAATCACCACACACTGTCTGTTGTGATCTACCGATTAAATAATTTGTGATAATAGCTAAGAAATAGCTAGAAAAGCTACTAATCTAAAAAAAAAAAAACAATCCCCTGCTTCACTTTAAATTGGACAAATGAACAAAACACACATTAAAACAAAGTTAGCATTCCAACCCTCACCATGAAGAAAACGACCCGCATGCACGTCGGATCAAGTACTTCAGTAATCTTACCTCTTGTACTGCAGGCTGCTGAAACAAGGGGATCAGAGGATTTGTTCTTGGAATGTCAATGTGGATCTGACAGGAACAAATATTATTGAGATGTTGGTCTGGATAATGAAAGCGGACAACTGGTTTGTTCGTTCTTCTTTTAGATACATAAACATTTTGGTAGTTCAGCTGCAGCATTACCTGTCTGTATGTGTCTTTATAATGCTCGTCTGTTCTGGAGTGATAATACTGCTCAATGAACCTGAAATATTCTTCTCGCTTTCTTTTCAGCACCAGCTCTCTGCGCTCCTTGTTGGCCGGCAGGTAACCCTGAGGGAGCAAGAAGAAAGGTCAAAATACAGAAGAGAGCCCTTTTTTGATTAGCTGAACAATTTCAGAGGAGCAGAACAGGCTGACCATTAGATAAGACAGAGAAAACTCGGGAGATGTTTGGCTGTGAAGGCTTTTCACATTATCTGAGAACTTTTTTTTAAATAGAATGAAAATACGTGGCTATTGAGACAGAATGCTTCGTCAGTATTAAATGCTGAGAAGAAACTGAGGGGCACAAGCCTTACAGAAAGAAGTCTCCACGTGATTGGCCGGACCTCTCTTGGTATACCCGACCAGCTGTGCTTCCGGAGTTCTTCTGTAACAGCGCAGAGCAAGACAGAAAGAAGCACTGTCAACGCTCCTCTACAGACACCAGAGCAGAGATCAGCACACACAGACAGCAGCACATTCAGCTGCCTGCGACCCAAAGTGACGAGTCAGCCTTAAGCTGTATCTACCCTAGCAAGTACAGCTGTACAATCAGTTTAATGAAAAATGTGGTGTTCAGCTCCACAAGAGAGATTTCTTTTGCTGGAAAAATCTCACTGGGTCTTTCATCACTTGTGTTAAAAGGTTCATTTTATTAAACTGGAGGCTGCGTGGGTCCTTCAAGACAAACTCGTACCACATATTCCGGATCCATTTCTTTCTGGCAGTAAGCTCACAACATTTCACAATAAATTCTTCATGCTGACATTCCAGTAAGACCTCAAAGGTTAGATACCTATTGTGGATGGCAGACAGGCCGTTAAAATAAAGTGGCTGCAACCAGAACTCCTGTCAGCGGTCTGGATGGACAGAATCTCTTTGGAACGGAATCAGTGTTTAAAGGTGGAATACTCATTTTGTCATGTTTGGTTCTATTTGAAACTCAGGTGGTTTGGTCTGTACAGTGATCCAGACAGTTACCTTCAGAAGGTAACTGTCTGTTCAGAAGGCCTTTGAGCCCTCACACTCCTCCCTGTACCCCCCCAAAAGCATGATCTAAATTCCAGATATTTCAATTCAGAAATTTTTGAGGATCGTTCCTCGGTCTCATAATGTCACTGGCTATACCCAGAAGGCTTTAGCAGTGCCCCAGTTGGTATCCATCAGTTACAGCATACCAGCAGCTTTGCTCTTGAAAGCTGGGGAGATAGTGTGCCAATTTTATTAAATATGCATGATGTGTTAACTCACACTACACATAAAGTTGGAGTTAAAATCAGGCTGAATGGGTGAATCAACTGAAGCTCACACTGTGCGTAAAGACCGAGAGCCTGGTTGCTTTCATCCAGTTATAATTAACAAAATTACAAGTTGAGCATCTCTGTGTCCTCGGTGTTGACAAAAAGAGAGAAAAGCAACACCAGTTTTTAAAAGCTGAATTTGCTTTGCTGGATATTGAAGTTATTACACGGACGTCTTCATCTACAGTTTTTATTTACATTCTGTTTGAGAGCTCAGAGATTTTTCTTGCTGACAGTGTGAAGCAGTTGAGTGCTTTAAGCTGCAGGAAGAATTATAGTTCATTTTTAACGTTTGAAATTTTTGATGTTGCAAAAATAATAATTAAAAACGACATACAGAAGGATAACTCAAAAACCAAGGCTTGTATGGAACAACTTTTGTTCTATTGAATTTTGTGTACTGCTAAAACCTTCAGAAAACTGTGACCCCCTCAATCAGGCCTCAAAAATGTCAGGTTTTAAAAAAAAGTCCCCTGTCCTTAGCAGACTTTAAAATTATGTAAATACTACATTAGATGAACAACAACACATCTTTTTTTTTAGCCAAAAAAACACAAGCAGTGTGTGAATCTCATTGTTAATTTTGTATAATGACAATAAAGGTATGACCTTTACAGCTTCCATAGGAATTAAAAGGGAAAGTAGCAGCCTGATGCTGCTAATCAAATAAATCTGATTAACTGATCATCATCAGTGTGAGCACCTCTATAAAGGAGTTTTGGCAGTTCAGGTGTGGGTTAACACAACACCACAGAAAAAACCATCAACAATGACCTCAGAGAAGCAGCGGCTGGTGCCCATCAATCTGGGAGGGATTATAAGGCCATTTCCAAACAATTTGAAGTCTGTCATTCTAATGTGAGAAATATTATTCACACGTGGAAAACATTCAAGACATCTGCCAATCTCCTCAGGAGTGGATGACCCAGCAAATTCACCCCAAGGTCAGACGGTGCAATGCTCAGAGAAATCGCCAAAAAAGCCAAGAGCTGCTTCTCAGACCCTGCAGGCGTCACTCAGCATGTTCACTGTACCAACTGAAATGGTGCAGCAGGACCTTAGAGCTGTGCACAGATGCACGCTCGCAAAATCTCAATGAACTGCAGCAACGCTGTAAAAAAAGAGGGCCAAAAATTGTTCAACAGTGATAAGAGAGACAGATGATTGATTACTTCAAGTTATTGCTGTTAAAAGTGGTTCTACAAGCTACTGAATCATGAGGTTTAGTTTGTCACACACTGCTTCTGCATTTCAGCTCAGTTTTTGTTAAATCAATTATGACACTGTGTAATATGTCACATTTTGTTGTTTATCTGAGGTTGTATTGAAATAATCTGCTAAAGACCAGATGATTTTTTTTATTATGTCCTAATATGTATATAAAAAAGGGTGTACTTTCTTTTCAGCATGATGGCAGATTGTACCTGCATGTCGGGTACCATGTCCTGCTGCGCTGTTCTGTTAGCTATGTTCTGATTCAACAAAAGGCATGGCCTCACTACAATGGTCACAGTACTTTGGCTTATCTCAATAGCAAGATTAAAGCTGCATTCTCCAGGGGTACCTAGGTCTGTGTTGGGACTAGCCAGTAGCTGCCTGAATTTGTCCAGCCGACTTTTCTCCCGCACCGTCATGGGTGGTGCCCCTGACGCATTCTGGTCCGAGATGCGAGCCACCAGTGGGATAATGGGGCGAACTGGGAGAGACTGCTGCTTCTGCAGTGTGGAGCGAACTGAATGAGGAGCACACAGATAAAAATAAGAGGCAACTTTACAATGTATAATGAAAACAAGCAAGAGCCACAATATTAAAGGAATAAAACATTCAAAAACGTTCTAAATGCAAATTAACGTTAAATTAAACACGTAAAGCCAAAAAGCTGAATATTACATTTCACTAACCTCCTCAATCTACACATTTATTTTCTTACTTTGTTGAGAGAGCAGATTTCTCCCACATTGGCTTCTCTTCATTGTCTCCCTCTTAATTCCAGAATTGAATTTAAAATCCTTCTCAGACTGCTGCTGTACTCGTGGTTCCTAGCATACTTAACAGTAGAATAGGAGGCAGAGCCTTCAGCTTTCAGGCCCTTCTTCCCAGTTTGGATTTGGGAGACAGACGCCCTCTCTATTTTTTATTTAGATTAGGATTAAAACTTTCCTTTTTGATTTTTGATTGTTGGATGATTGTGGGAGTGACGCCACAACAAGTAGTCAATCATGTTTTTAGAATCACCAGTTTGCACAGAACTTGTTTGCAGCAGAAGAATCTCAAGAAAACATGACATGACGTAGTGGTAACGGGAACAGATGGACATGCAAGGAAGACTTCAAGACAACTAATGTAATCAACTTATCCATATAATCAAGATAACATTTGGTTTTGTTAGTGAAGGGAAGTGTTTCTTAAAGTAGCCTTTTCACTTGATTTAAATTATATCTGTCCAAGTAAGAAATATAAGTAGCATTACACAGTGACGTGTGAAATTTGTGATGCTTTTGAAAAGCTTTTTGTGTTCTCTGTAATTTAGCCCATTTTCAGAACAGCAGTTGTGGAGGCTGAACAGGAATTTACAAATATAAAAAGTTATAATTTCATTATAGCAAAATTGTGGATGAAAAGGGGGGGGGGGGGCACCATGATTATCAGTAAATTAAAGTAAAACACTGATTTCACTTATTCTGTGTGAATGTGCCACATGAAATACAGAGGTGGTAGGATAATTCTTAAAATACTGATCTTGTGCAAATCCTCACTTTAATACTTTTAATTCTACTTTAAACCCCCCCCCCCCCCCCAAAAAAAGATGTTAACTGTACAGTAGTAAGATAAATGATCAGCATACAGTCTGTTGTCTGTATCACTGCTCTGTGAGCATCTGAACTGGGATGATAACATGGAATGTCAGACACATCCTAAAGGCCTGCTATAATCCCAGCAGCCCTAACTGCAGTCTTAGGTCCCTCCTGACAAAGTCTGTAATTAGCTTCACTATGAATCACCTGATAAGCTGCTCTGTAGCTCTTAAAGCTGCACCACATTAGCCACATACCTGAGGATGTGTTGAGGTGTGCGTCACTGTTAGACTTGACAACCTTGCCGTTGACTTGCTCGTGCTCCACGTCCTCCTGCAGGTTTGGACCTTCTGTCCTGGGTGGTGCCGATCTGTGTGACACCACACTTTCTGCGTCACTTACTTGATGCTGTTAAAAAAAAAACACACACACACAAGAATATTTATTTTCATTTCACACTAGCTTCATTCCCTTTAATGCTC
Organism: Cichlasoma orientale; assembly: GCA_034780415.1. Lineage (NCBI taxonomy): Eukaryota > Metazoa > Chordata > Actinopteri > Cichliformes > Cichlidae > Cichlasoma > Cichlasoma orientale. Next base: position 10,800 of record JAVDPK010001183.1, read on the forward strand.
ACTGACAAAAAATATATATTGTAGGTACTTGGTTCTGTATGGATGATGTAGTGTTGAAGGTCCCGAGGAATTCCTCGTCGTCTTCATCATCAATATCCCAAGCATCGTTGGTGCTGCGCGCAAACTCATGAAAGCTGGAAGCTTTTTTAGACATGACATTGTTGAACTTGGGCTTTGTGTCTTTGAGGTACCTGCAGAGAGTTCGATTGATAGAGCATACAAGCAGAAAAAGAGTAAGAAATCAAACAAACAAAACTTTAGGAGATGGCATTTTCAGAAGGACAAAAAAGGGGAAACTGAAAATCCAGTGCAAACACTTGGCCACACTTGCACAGCACTGGTGCATGCAGTTCACACATACAGTGCCATGGAAAAGGTATTGCTCCCTTACCAATTTTGTAGTTTTTTGCACATTTCTCACACTTAAATGATTCAGATCATCAAAAAATTTTTAATATTAGACAAACATCTTCTTTCAGCTGCTCCCTTTAGGGGTTGCCACAGAGGATCATCTGCCTCCATCTCACATTCCTCCTCTCTCCAGGCTCTCTTCCACCTGCTCCCTACTCTCACTGCAGATCACAATATCGTCTGCAGACATCATAGTCCACAGAGACTCCTGCCTGACCTCAACTGTCAACCTCTCCAATCCATCACTAAGAAGAAGGGGCTCAGAGCCCTGATGTAAACCCACTCCCACCTTGAACCCATCCGTCGCTCCTCACCACTCTCTTAATGTTCTCATACATGTCCTGCACATGTATGTGGACATACACTTTCTCTAGATCTACAAAGACACAGTGCAACTCCTTCCGAACTTCTTTGTACTTCTCCATCAATGCTCTCAAAGCAAATATTACATCTGTAGTTCTCTTTCTCAGCTTGAAGCCATACTTGCCCAATATTGTATTAAACAGTCTGGTCAAAAAGTCCACTGGCCTCTCGCCAATGACATCTCCATACCTGCACAGGTATGTCATCTGGAGCAACCACCTTTTCACTCTTCATCCTTATTAAAGCTACCCTCACTTGCTCCTTGCTAATTCTCTGGACTTCCTGATTCACTAGCTATCCTTCATCCATCCATCCTCTCCCATTTTATACATTCATCAGCTGCTCAAAGTACTCCTTCCATCTTTCTCAACACACTCTCTTCACTTGTTAGAACATTTCCATTTCTGTCCTTAATCATCTTAACCTGCTGCACATCCTTTCCAGCTCAATTGCTTTCCCTAGCCAATCAATACAAGTCCCTTTCTCCTTCCTTAGTGTTCAGCCTCACATACAATACACTAAAAGCTTTTCTTTTGCCACCTCTCTCTTTGTTCTACGCCAATACTCCAGTCTACTTTCTTCATTCTCCACCACCAAGTCTCCCTGTCCTCTTTCCAGTGTCCCACACACCTTTTTGGCAGTTTCTCTCAGCACTACAGCTGTACTTTCCCTGTCATCTGGTAACTCTTTCCCATGACCCAGAGCCTGTCTCAACTCCTTCCTGAACTCTGTGCAACAGTCTTCCTTTTTCAACTTCCACCATTTCACACTTGCTTCGCTTCCTCTTCTTCATGTCCAAAGTCATCCTACAGACTACCGTCCAACTAGCTACATTCTTCCCTGCCATCATCTTTCAATTTCCTATCTCTTTCAGATTGCACTTTCAAAGATAACCTAAGTAAATACAAAATGCAGTTTTTAAATTAGGATTTCATTTATTAAGAGAAAGAAAAGCTATCCAAACCTACTTGGCCCTGTGTGAAAAACGAATCCCCCAACCCTTGTTAAATCATGAATGAATCGTGTTTAACAACATTTTCTGGAAAGCCGAGTTCACTTTCATGAACCACACCTAGGCCTGATTAATGCCAGACCTGTTGAATCAAGAAATCAGTTAAATAGAACCGGTCTGACAAAGTGAAGTAGGATAAAGATCTCAAAAAAGATCATCATGCCAGGATCTAAAGAAACTCAAGAACAAGTGAGAAACAAAGTCACTGACATCTGGTCTAGTCAGTCTGGAAAGGGTTACAAAGCCATTTCTAAGGCTTTGGGACTCCTGTAAGAGTGAGAGCCATTATCTTCAAATAGAGAAAACTTGGAACAGTAATGAACGTTCCCAGGAGTGCCCGGCCTACCAAAATTACTCCAAGGGTGCATTGACGACTCATCCTGAAGGTCACAAGAAACATCACTGGCCTCAGTTAGAGTCGGTGTTCATGATTCAACAATAAGAAAGAGATGGAGCAAAAACGGCTGACTAAAAAGAACAGAACGTTTCATCTCATTTGCCAAAGAACTTCCTGATGATCCCCAGGACTTTTGGGAAAATACTATGTGGACTGATGAGACAAACAATTTTAGAAGGTTTGTGTCCTGTCACATCTGGTGTAAAACTAACACAGCATGTCGTGAAAAGAATTCCATATGAACACACAGTGGTGGTAGTGTGATATTCTGGGGCTGCTTCGCTGCTTCAGGACCCAGACAACTTGCTGTAATTGAAGGAACCATGAATTCTACTCTCGATCAAAAAATCTTGAAGGAGAATGTACGGCCATCAGTTTGTGCCCTGAGGCTCAAGCACACTTGGATTATGCAGTAGGACAGTGGCCACAACACACCACCAAATCCACCTCTGAATGGCTCAAATGGCTGTTTTGGGATAAGCTTAAACAGGCTGCTCATGCTCGAAAACCCTCCAATGTGGCTGAATTTTAAAAAATTCTACAAAGAACAGGAGGGCAAAATTCCTCCACAGTGATGTGAAAGCCTAATTGCCAATTATTGCAAATGCTTGATTGCAGTTCTTGCAGCCAAGAGTGGCACAGCCAGTTATTAGGTTTAAGGAGCAATTACTTTTTCCTCTCACACTGTTCAATAAAATCTGTTTGATGATCTGAAACATATAAGTATGACAAATATGCAAAAATATAAGAAATCAGGAAGGGGCAAATACTTTTTCATAGCACTGCATTCACGTACTTGAAGCAAGAAACAGCCGCAAAGTACATTTTATAATGAGATTAACAAATAAAATGCATCAACTTCGATGACGCGATACCATGCAGTCCACTGCACTTACATGCGTCGCAATCGGGGGTCAAGAGGTGGATGCTGAGCTCCATAAACTGGCTGTACACTGTGGAAGATAACATGTGAAACGCTATCACCTCTTGCAGAAAAACACAGGCAGCTCTTGAGTGTCTGACTCAGCGGACAATCAAACACTGACTTTTCAGAAGATGTTAATGTTCACAGAAATGTGGCAGACACATGTCCTGTCCTCGGATGTGCTGCTTCTCTACACAGACTTTTCTAAGTTTGAGTAAGTTGTTCATTTCCTTTAAAATTAGTTAATTAAATACACAACAAAGAGGTAAAGATCACAGAAGAGAAACACAAAAGCTGGAAACAGAATGTATAAAGTTAGGAAATACAAAAAGTAAGGAAATTTGTGTTTGGTTGATTATTTCTTTGCTGTAACAATGCTTCTTGGCAAGAAATCTTATACTGTTAGAAAGCCTGTTGATTTCCCCTGAAATGGTAGCCTGGTTCTGCTGGAGGATTCTTCCTGTTAAAAGGGAGTTTTTCCTTCCCACTGTCACCAAGTGCTTGCTCATAGGGGGTCGTTTTGACTGTTGGATTTTCTCTGCATTATTATATACAAAGCGCCTTGAGGCTACTGTTTGTTGTGATTTGGCGCTATATAAATAAAATTGAATTGAATTGAATTGAATGATTCAGTTTCCCTCCCAATCACAAAGTGGGAGCATAATCTTGCTGTCAACCTGGATCAAAACCTCTGGACACAAATATGTTTAAATATTTTCAAAATGACTAGAAGTCCCAACTTACAACTTATACAATATAAAATTCTCCAAAGAACACACTCTACTAAGGACAAGTGATGTTCCAAATGGGCCTTTCACATTCAAACATATGCACCCACTGTACAAGCAAGTCAGAGGAGAACTATATGTGCGGTGTCAGGGGTGAGGGGGTTGCTGTCGTGGGGTGGTTGGGGCGAATGGAGCACCATTCTTCCAATAGATCAATAGATCTTGTTTGTATCTATTGTGTGTGTATGTTTGTCATGAAACGTACTTCGTATAGAGAGTGAGAAGCCACAACAATGCCCCCCAGAGCCAGAGATAGCCAAGGACAGACCGAACCCCAGGCCACCTGCATTGTGAGTTGACAGGAATCTCACGGGCACCAAAGACCGAGACCACGCATCTCGATGACAGCCGCGTGCCCACCCCAAGAGGAGGAGGAGGGCGACCCCAGCAGGGCGTCTCGCAGCCAAAGGGCAAGAGGCCCACAGAGCCAGCAATGTCTGTCTGCCCCCCCCCAGGGGCCGGCCACCCCCGCACGTCGGGGGAAAGCTCCAAGTCCCCAAGCACCCGAGAACTGCCCGACACTGAGCAGAGCCCCCCCACGAGCAGAAGCAGCCTGCCCCCACCCAAACCACAACCCCCAAGGGAGCAGGCCAACAGCCACGCCAGAACACCCAGCCCCGCACCCCGGAACCACCGGGTTCCCCCCATCCCAGGTGGGCAGCAGCAACAACCAGCGGGGAGCAATTTGTATCTATTGTCAAATGAATGGCTGTC
>JAVDPK010001183.1:34835-45857 GCA_034780415.1 Cichlasoma orientale
CACACACACACACACACACACACACACACACACACACACACACACACACACACACACACACACACACACAGTGGAGCTCCCTGTGACCCACATTCATCAGATTCAACCCTGTGGGGGCTCCAGGGAGCTTCAGGGGAGTTATGCCCCCCACGGTGGGGGTCTTGACTCTGAGATATGCAGCCCGTGAACCCTGGAGCTTTCATCCTGTTCAGGGGGGACTGCACTTATCAATGCTGGGAGGTTGCAATTGAGACGGTGAGACCAGAGATAAATAGGGTTGGTTGGCTGAACGTACCTGCACGAGGGTCACAGTGATCTGAACACACCTGAGCCCGCTTTCTGTCACAAACTAACACTGAGTGTGGTGAACAGCAAAGGCCTGCTAGTCCACAGATTTCATCAGTTATAATCCGTCAGTAACCATTAAAAAGACTATTTCCAGTGTTCCGGCAACCACAAACATTAAAGGAGCAATTTGTAAGACTCACATTGAAGATGTAAATAAACCTGTGAACAGTAGGAGGCAGCATAAAGTTGTGGTGTAGACGCCCACCTCTATTGTAAGTAATAAGGAAATGCACAGGTCTCAGCAGAGGACTCTGGTCCTTCCAGCTGCTCTGAGAGCTGTCTGAGGTACCACTGCTGTCGTATTATTTTGGCTTCTGCCTGCTTTTAATGATATTCAGTTCAGTTCAGTTCAGTTTTATTTATATAGTGCCACATCACAGCAGTCGCCTCAAGGTGTTTTACATTGTAGGGTAAAGACCATACAAAAATTACAGAGAAATTATTATTTATAATATATTAATATTGCTTGGTTAGCTTGAGCAATATCTATTAGATAAAACAAAAAGCAAATATTAAGGCTAGGTTCTTAGTTTCTTTGTTACAAAAAAAAAGGTCTTATTTTAATAAATACTTTGATGATGAGCCCGTCACACCCAGTTATTTAAACTGCTCTGAAATAAATCACAAATCCATTCTCTTCTGCTTATCCGAGCCAAGGCGGATTCGAACCCAGACCTCCTAGCTGTGAGGCAACGGTGCTAACCACCACACCACACAAACACGTTTCAGTTCCAGTTCATTCTGAAACTTTAGCATTGCGAGTTGAGTCATGTGGTTTATTTGGTCTCAGTGTGCAGAGGTTCAGAAAGCTGGTTTAATGAAAACTTTTCATCTGGAAAGAGTTCATCTTTCCCAATAAGTTAACTTTAAAATCCTTTATTATAGTAACAGACACTGAGCCAGAGTGAAGCTGCTTCCTGATACACTTTCTTCAACAAATCCTGAGCTTCTCCAGCTCTCACACACCATTTAATTTCATGTTGGTCAAATACTGGAACACAGTGATCTGCTCAGGTTGACATCTTTAGAAACAATATTAATTACATTATGTATTCATTATGATCATGTTAATATTACAGAAATATTATAATAATAATCCTAACGCCAAAAACAGCATGACAATGACCAGTGTTGAGGCTCAGTAATCGGGATCCATCTTTGTTTCCTTTAATCGGTCTTAGGCAGGAGCTCTGTAGGTGAGACTGTGCCTGCTCACAGCCTGCAGGAGGGAATGAACAACACAAATGGATGTTTAGCATTGTGTCATTTTTGTCCTGAAATCATGTTTTTACAAATTACTTTGGGATGTTTTTTGTTACCTTGATTAGAAAACAGAGATGGATGATGGGAAGGAGGAGGAGCTTCTTAAAATGATCTCGCCCTGAAATAAAAAGCACAAAACAAACTATTTTCCTAACATGGCAGCAATAAAGAGGCTGCCCTGCTGACTCCACTGAGGACCATAGCTTTTTATGGCCCAGTCAGCAAAACACAAAAGTCTTTCTTTAATAAACAAGTAACCAGCGCAGCTTAATGAGAGCAATAAGAAGCCATTTAAATACATTTTTACAATAAGGGATTCACAGTTGTCTTTTAAAGATGAGAGATAATGTGCTCTTTTTTTTTTTTTTTTAGTGGAAGCAGAGGCATCGGCTTATGAAATGTGTTTTTTTATTCTGGGGGAAGGTACTGTTGTCAAACTTTCCCAAAGTCTCACAGAGTGAAAAGTGACTTGAGACAAAGTTTGTTTATCTCCTCATTATAGATGTGAGGCGCATCTCCCACCAGCACACAGTGTTTTAACACAGGCTTTGTACGAGCTCAGGTGTCACACAAAGTTGTCTTGTTTCGCAACAGAGCGCCACTTGTGACAAACTGAAAACTTTTCAACCAAGTTGGAGAATAGGCACTTTGATACTTGAAGCCTGAGTTTGGCGCTTTCCTTTCTCAGACCAGGTGGGCGCCATTGAGAGGGAAATGTCTTCTTGGAGGGTGCAAGTTTGGGGCTGTAACTCATGAACGGGACGGCTTTGAAAACACACAGGCTGCTGAGTGAGTGAGTTTTGTAGACACTGAGCTCCTTTGCGGTTGCGTTCTTCAGCCCTCATGAATAATTCGGCAGCGTCGCTTGTCACTGTCCTTGTTGTTGTTGTTGTTGTCGGCTGTGGTGTCACTCCTGTCTGAGAGAGACGGAGGAGACAGAGGACTCTTTACACTTCAGTCTCCTCTGCACTTCCTCTTTCATTCAGGAGGAGAGGAAGCGGCGGGGCTGTGTGCTGTGTCTTTGTACAAGTAAGAGAGAAGGGGAGACAGATAGAGAGAAATCATGTCTGCCTGTCTGGCATAATGGTCTGTTTGTGCTCCTGTTATAGTTTGAGGGAAGGAGGAGAAAAAGGCAAGGAAGCAGTAGCGTGGAGAAAAACTGCAAATGCTCATTTTAGTTTAGCTCTTTAAATGAATAATGTGGCATTTTGAAAAAATCTGAAGCTTGACTTTTTTTTTGATAGTTTGAGGAGACAGAAACCACCAGCTTACAACAGAAAACAGAACCAGAGGAGATCACCAAAGCAAGCAGGGGGAGAAAGATCCACACTTTAAAGCCTTAATGTGGCCCTCTGAATGATTTTCATTGAATAAATGTTAGCTCCCTGCCTATATGAGGAAGGAGGTAACATGATGGCGTGCTAATGAAAGTCCTGCAACAGTTTCTAGTCTTAAAACCTGGTGCATGTCTGCAAAGCAAGATCAGCACACCTCGGACATCTTTTCCTTATCGGGCTTCAATTATCCTGACACTGGCAGCTAACCCAGGGTTTCCCGGGCTAGTTATGAGCCAAATATTAAAAAGATGTGTATGTGCTTAAGCACTCTGACTGTATCAGTGTAGTCTGCTTAAAGCCAGGACAGAAAGCTGGTAAACATGCTGTAAGTTATTAGACTCATCAGTGTCAGTGCTTTAGAGTTAAGACAAAGGAAGAGCTGACTTTAATTACAGCTGCGTTTCATTAAATTAATGTGCTGCTTAGATGTTTTCTTCTGAGGCAGTTTCAGCTGCACCAACCAACCGTAATACGCTTGGATTCTGCATACAGCATGAGTCTGGTCCGCACCCCCGCCTCCTTCTCTACCTGTTCGGGTGCGTGTTTTCCTGCAGGTAGTGGATGTACCCCTGGTGGTGTTAAATGGTCCAAGAACAAGTAAAGAAAAAACAAAAGAGAATTTAAACCAGTAAGTGGGCTTACTTGCAAATTATATAGAAGATCAATAAGTACAAAGCACAGCTTAGTGCTCTCTTGTAAGATCACATTGCTATATTATGTTTTGTGATGATAAAAAGCCACTTTTTTTCTCTGCTATATTATACACAAGGGGTTGCCACAGCAGGTAGCTCCACATGCTTGATTTGATACCCTACCTGACACAACCCCGGGGATTTATGGCTCCGACTGGAATTGAACCGGGTACCTTTCTGTTGTTGGATAAATATATTGCTTACATAAAAGGGTTAAAAGAGCAAAAAATGAAGTTGTTCCTAACAATCTATATTTCTTATTGATGCTTGCCAAAAACACAAAGACTTCAGATGATCTTTAAAAACTTCAGAGCCTATTACACTCCCTGTGGGCTTTTCTAGGAACGAGAAAGTCATTTTCTAGAGGATTGGTCAGTAGGTGGTGGTTCTGTGTCTGCTGATCTCAAACATAATGTACTATGAGCAGGTTAGCTCTGCAGCTCAAGTTACCATGGCGATGCACCCCCAGTAAGATGTGAACCACCTTCATAACACTGAAAACTCAGTGTCCTAAACCTACTTCCTAGTACAGGCTTCCGAGTTCCAAGAAGGTGTTTTGTGGAGCACTTTCACACTGGAACAAGGCGGCAGTGTTCCTGACTGCCACAACCCGCACATCCACTACCTGCAGGAGAAGATGCACCCAAACAGGAAGACAAGGAGGCGGGAGTGGAGAGGGAACCAGACTCACGCTGTATGCAGAATAAAATCGTATTATGGTTGATTACAGAATCACGAGGGAAGAAAATAATGCCCGACTTACAGTCAGTCCATAAATATTTGGACGATGACACGGTTTTTGTAACTTTGCCTCTGAACGGAACCGCAGTGGATCAAACAATCAAGATGTGACAAAAGTGTCAGCTTTAATTCAAAGACTTTACCAGCAGTATGACCTCAGTTCTTATACATAGCCCCTCATTTTCAGAGGCACAAAAGTAACTGGACAGACTAATATAGTTTTTAATATAAGGCTGAAAATCTTAGCGAAAATAGTAGAAGTAATAGGACACAGATATGTGTGTTAATTCTGTACACTAAGCAGGCCTCCGCCATTTAATAAATATATATCTTTGTTATTGGTATATTTCTCCTGTGCTTTCTCCACCCAATTGTTATACATTAGGTGGGTGGGTGGGTGGGTGGGGGGTGGGGGTGTTCGCAGTATTCTTCGAAGACACTGTGTAGCACTTCCATCAGTGCTGTCTGGTATTTGACCCAAAAGTGCCACCTTCAGGTCCTTTATGAAATATTGGTGAGCGACTTTAATATCTCTGTCCAAAACATTCTTAGTTCAGGACATGACTAAAATATGATGATAATATTGTCACCAATGTGTGGCCCACATTTTCTCCAACACTCGCTTGACTGCGTTGCACTAATTTTTGCCACTTTTACTACTATACAGAAAATCTCATAACTGCTTCCATGTGAATTCCCTCCATTATTGTGTGTGGTTATCAGGTGCTCCCTAGTACATATTTCTCCCACCAATACAAATGTATTCATGTCAGCTTCTCATCTTGTTTTTGTCTGAAGCATATTACTCAAATTCACCCCCCAAATTATATCATAAAGGTGACCTAAGCTTGCTTCCCAGTGTGGGGCTGTGGGTGCCAGAGGTTTCCCCACTCTTTAGCCCTTAGCTGAAGACATGTGAAGAAGTCTGCATTAGGCAGCGTGATTTCCACTTTTAGCCATTCAAATCACACAAGACGATTATGGAGCTGGTATAGGTAAGCTTTTGAACCGTTCCTTTTGAGAGACTACAAAATATTTTGTAATGCAGTATTTGTTAGAGCAGAGATTTCAGTAGGTAATCCAAATGTTGTTTTATTTTCCTCCAGCTTTTTAGGGTGGTGCTTGTCCATGTACTCATCTACACAGGGCCTATTGGGCCTATCGGGGCTTGGATCGGAGGTCTTTTTCATCACTGAGCCAACGAGTGTCTGGAAATTCCTGAATCCACCTTATTAACCGTTCTAACTGTGTAGCTACCAGAAATACTATCTGAGATCTGGCAAACTGAGCCCTCCATGTTGTTTAGAAAGTTGCACTGTTTAGTTTAATTCTTAGTTATTTCCTTTGCCATATAACAGGCAGCAGACTCATGCGGATACTTTCGATGTGGCTGAGCATGGACAGAGGAAGTGTTGACCATCGGTCCAGGTCTTTATTAATATTGTGAATTAGGTTTTTAATAATTTAACCAGATATAGATCTTCTAAGGGATTTGAATACCAAGATATTTGATGCCACCTGTAAATTATTTGAACCCACTCTGAATTTGATTAATTTGTGGAAACCTGCCAGTAACATCCATAGGGTGTCCTCCAACTATAGAGGAGGGTCACACTCCTCAGCCTACCCAGGAAGGTCTATGCCAGGGTGCCGGAAAAGAGGCTTCGTCCATTAGTTGAACCTCAGATTCAAGAGGAACAATGCGGTTTTCATCCTTGCCGCGGAATACCAGAAGAGCTCTTCATCCTCTCGAGGATGTTTGAGTGTGTGTGGGAGTTTGCCCATCCAGTCTGCATGTGCTTTGTGGAGAATACACTCGACCGCGTCCCTCAGGGTATCCTGTGGGGGCTGCTGTGGCAGTATGGGGTGTCTGGCCTCTTGCTACGGGCCATTCAGTACCTATAGAAGCGCTTGGTCTGCATTGCTGGTAATAAGTTGGACTCATTTCCTGTGGGTGTTGGACTTCACCAGAACTGCCCTTTGTTACTGATTCAGCTCATAATTTTTATGGACAGAATTTCTAGGCGTAGCCAAGTGGTGGAAGGCTTCTGCATTGGTGGCCTCAGAATCACATCTCTGCTCTTTGTGAATGATGTGGTCCTGTTGGCTTCATCAGATGGTGGCCTCCAGCTCGCAGTGGAACGGTTCGTTGCCAAGTGTGAGGTGGCAGGTATGAGAATGAGCACTTCTAAGTCTGAGGCCACGGTCCTCAGCTGAAAACGGGTGGAGTGCTCAGGGATGAGTTGCTGCCCCAGGTGGAGGAGTTCTTGTTCACGAGTGAGAGGAGAAGGGAACGAGATATTGACAGATGGATCGGGGCTGTGGCTGCAGTGATGCAGATTCTGCAGCGGTCCATTGTGGTGAAGAGGGACCTGAGTGTGAAAGTGAAGCTGTTGATTTACCGGCCGATCTACATCCTGCGCTCACCTGTGGTCACGATCTCTGGGTAGTGACCAAAAGGACAAAACTGCGGAGACAAGCGGCAGGAATGAGCTCCTTCCAAAGGGTGGCTGACCTCTCCTTTAGAGATGGAGTCAAGAGTCACTGGAGAGGGGCTCAGAGACTACTCCTCCACATCGCAAAGAGCCAGTTGAGGAAGTTCGAGCATCTGACTAGGATGCCTCCTGGGTGCCTCTGGGGTGAGGTGTTCAAGGCATGTCCTACCGGGAGCCCCGGGGTAGACCCAGGACACGCTGGAGAGATTATCACCATTTTATTTTGTTTTCCATTTATTGTGAATCTCTTATTTTATCGTTGTCTCTAATGAATTATGCTAATATTTCAATATTGATATTAAAAAGTTGGGGTGACAGAGAACAGGCCTGTCTGCACTCACGTTCTAGGGTAAATTGGTCTGATAGAAATCCATTGACCCTGACAGCTGACAGCTTTGAATAGAAACTGGTTAGATTTGGTTTCATCTGTGTAGTTTGTCATGGAATAAAGTGGGGACGGTGGCTGTAAACCAGTTAATGCAACACTTTTGTTAAGGCTGAAAGTCTGCACTTCACTCACATAGAAACTGCATCATTGTTCAAATACTGCACCTGTATTTATTAAAATGACAGGTCACAGTATTTGTAGGTGCAGATGGTAATCCAACTGAAAGTAACTACTGATCGAGTTCTGTGGGTCAGAACTGACAAAGATTCTGACGTGTTACTGAAATACCTGAAAACACAAAATAGGTTTTTATGGAAATACCCTCCACAACAGAAATGCGTGCCCACTGAAGCTGTCCATCACTGGCAGTACGCACAAGTTGAAATGGGTAATTTTAGTGCCAAGGATGTTAAGGGAAGGATGCCATAGCTTTACACACGATTCCACAACACACACGCTTAACTGCTGCCTCTAGTTGCTGAGAATGTATCTTTCATGAGGCCCAGATTGGACTGTTGAAAGAGAAATGGATACCTGTTTGTGAATCATTTATGATTTCCACAAATGCACTTTTCTTCCTTCCTCCTCTCGCTGGCTCGTGCATGTACCTCCAGGTTAAAACTTCCTTGTTATTTATAATTTATAAGCAGCGCAACTCTATCTAATGAGTACTTTATAACAAATTATAATAGTTACTACACAGACTGCTACTTATTTGTGTATTTTTCTATAACAACAGCTGTAAGTCCATGTCATTCACTCAGCCACAGAGGAAGGAAGCACACATCACTCATTACTGTACAGAATTTTCAGGTACAGTGCTTAAAGAATTTATTAGACCACCTGTGGAAAAAAATTATTTTAAACTGAAAATGATATTGTTATTTATTAGGTAAATAACAAAGTGAGTTTTTTTTGTGTTGGATTTCTCTGAGAAGTCAGAAATTAATCAACAGAAATTAACATTCAGCCACTAAACCTAATTGATCTGTTCAGGAATGTATGCGAATAACTGTAATTTGGCCTCTTAATGAAAAAATAATAACGTGCTACAATTTTTTCTGCCTTTTTTGTAAAGCAGTAAATTTGAAAATTCAAGGATAACAATAATTAAAGTACAGCATTAAAATATTAATTGATTAAAGAGCTTGTGTGTACTGTCGGATTAACATTACAGAAACATATAAAATTTTGGTAATTATGCATACTGTTAATTTAGGGCAGCCGTGGCATTAACCTTACACTGGGTGGTGTTTTACTTTCACTGCCTACATTTTAACAGAAACATCTCAGCTGTTCGCTCCTTACACTTTCAAAACAGGCTCGTTACTTTAGGTTTAAGACATTTGAGGGGAGTTATTGTTTCTAATTATTATTATGAGTTATCAGTTATTATTGCCTTCAGACATCAAACTGATTTGATCATCAATGGAGGTAACAGTGACACATTAAAGACAATCCTATTGGTGAATCCATCAGTGGTCCTTACAATGCACAAACTGATGACAGATGAAACATAATTTAAGCACCATTTATTGTAATATTTCATACTCAGAGGTTGACGTGGGCACTAAAAAATATCCTTCCTGATTTCTTAATTCTTTCCATATTTGTCACACTTGTTTCACACTATGTTTCAGATCATCCAACAAATGTTAATATTGGACAAAGCTGAGTTTAGCCTCCACCCAGATCAGAGCTGCTGAAACAAGAAATCACTTAAACAGGACCTGTTTGATGAAGCAAAGTAGGCTAAGAGATCTCAAAAAGCAACACATCATGCCACGAGCTAAAGAAATTCAAGAAAATCTGAGAAACAAAGTCGCTGACATCTATCAGTCTGGAAAGAGTTACAAATCCATTTCTAAGGCTTTGGGATTCCAGTGAACCACAGCCAGAGCCGTTATCCACAATTGGAGAAAACTTGGATAACAGCAGTGAGCCTTTTAGGAGTGGTTGACCTACCAAAATGATCCCAAGAGTGCACTTACAACTCATCCAGGAGGTCACAAAATAACCCAGAGCAACATCTAAAGAAGTGCATGTGGAGTGTTGAAGGAGGATCCAAATGCAGAGGCGTGGAGGCAGACCGGGTTAAACTGAAAGCAAGCTGTTTATTGACTGTTTGCAGAAAGTCCAAAAGGTAAAACATTAAGTCCTAAATGGGAAAACTGAAAACTATAGAGTACTGGAGAACACAGTGGATCTAGAAACCACACTGGGGGCTAACAAACAGCAGGACAAGGGGAACAGACGCTCTGACAAAGGACTAATGGGAGGACGGCACTATATATGCCTACAGAAGGGCCATCAGGGAGGTGGAGACAAAGGGTGAGAATGAGTCACAGCTGAACTAAGTCTAAGGAAAAGTACATCGTACCAACGGTGTGTGATGGTCTGGAGCTGCTTTGCTGCTTCAGGACCTGGATGAAGTCATGATTGCTGGAACCACGAATCCTGCTCTAATCCTGGAGGAGAATGGCTGCCCATCAGTCTGTGCACACTTGAATTATGCAGCAGGACAATGATCCAAAACACACCACCTCTGAATGAATAGATTTTTCCCTTAATAAATGAAATTCTTTAAAAACTGCATTTCAAATTAATTTTGGGTTAATATTAAATTTTGATTGATGATCTGAAACATAAGTGTGACAAATATGCAAAAACTAAGAAATCAGGAAAGGGCCAAATACTTTTTCACAGTACTGTATATAACCTAAATCATTTAATAATATATCCTGTATATTCAATAAAATAGACTATATATTTTAATAATAAGGCTTATATTATTTACTAATGTTATCATATATTAATAAAGGCTGTCACATATACTAATATAAACTCAGTAATGTTTAGAGAGTGACGTAATATGTTAAGCTGAGTGAAACTATGGAGTTTCACAGTTGGAACTCTGACTTCAAGAGCTGTCCCATCACAGTTTTCTGAGTACGAGGTTCCCAAAGTCTGAGCTGAACTGAATGCAGCATAATTATTCCTGGGGTCTGTCTAAATTGGGTCTGACTGTGTTCTGGTCCTCTTCCCATCAAGTCTCTCTTTTTTAAATAAAGAAAAACCTGATGTGAAAATAAATAAAATAGATTATGCATGTGAGACCCAGCAGGTTTTTTTTTCTCCCAGAATTCTGAAACCATAAAAACCACTACAAGGACTGCAAGCACATTTCTTTCCTTTTTTCTTTTTAATACATCTAACGTTCTAAAAACATCTTTTTACTTTAAAATTGGAGTTTAAGTTGTAGAAATAATTTCCCAAAATAAAATAAGTTATAAAATAAAATATGTAACATAGTAAAAAAAATGCAGATTTGAAAAAAAAAATGCAGGTGTGAATATGTAAGTAGACTCACAGTTAAACAAGTATACCTCTAAAATAAAATGAACGCAATGCAGGACCGACTAGTTAAGGTGTGTGTGTGTGTGTGTGTGTGTGTGTGTGTGTGTGTGTGTGTGTGTGTGTGCTCATGAAGGATTAAGGTGGTATTGGTTTTTTTTTTTTTTTGGGTGGGTGGAGGGGGGATGGGGCTCAATTTGCATGCAAATAGCAAAAACGCACCAGTCCTCCGCTGCAGGGATGACTTGTTTGTCATCCATCAGTGGAAAGTAGAAAAGGAGGAGCAGACAGCAGTTAACATGGTCAACAGAAACAACATGAGGGAGAGAGAGAAGGTGCACGAGTGTGTCCACAAATATGTTTGAACACCACAGATCAAGGATGGGGGGGGGGGGGGGGGGGGG
>JAVDPK010001183.1:55525-66506 GCA_034780415.1 Cichlasoma orientale
CACACACACACACACACACACACACACACACACACACACACACACACACACACACACACACACACACACATACTTGGCAGAGGCTGTCTACTTAGGGCAGGCATACAGAGAAAAGGGGCAGCGGAGGAGTGGGAATTGAATGAAGAAAAAGGTGGTGGGTTAAAGGCAAGGCTGTCTTATCTCCCTTATTTCACTGTCCCCCAGGGGTGGTTGAGGATGGTGATTGTGACGCTTGATCTGTGTGTGTCTGTTCAGGGGTATGATATGTTGCTGTTCGTGTCAAAAGTCACTTCACCCCGGGGGCTTCCTCCCAGCAGTTCTCTTCATCCTTCTGGAAGTTTTGCGTGTGCAGTGGTGCGCGCACATGTGCATTGTTTGGAGTTGACTTTTGGTTTCTCCCTGTGTTTGAGAGATAATGACCTGTGGGCCATAAAACCAGAGCCAGAAAAAAAAAAAACCCAACAAAAAACACGCACACACACAAAAACCACCCAGCACAACAACAACAACAAAAAAACCCGTCTCATTTTTCAGGGTTAGTCCAAACAAGAGCAGACCCACAGAGAGCTGTGGGCTTTGCCACTCTTCTTTATTGTGTTTTAGTGCTGTGTGAGCGTCCCTCTCTGAATCTCTAGGGTTTTGTCCAGAAAGACATCACTGATTCTCTAATACAATCAGCAGAACCACAGCTGCACCACCATGATGGCTAATTGCATCATGGAGTCAGTGATAAAGTCTGGAGTGGCCTGCTGTTCCTTTCTGGGAAGATGAGCCACTTTTTGTGGCCTTTGAAAACATTTTTTTTCATCTTAAAGTTTGTCCGGAAAGCTATTAATGGGTTTACAGTCAGTATAAGCCTCAGCTAGTTTTTAGAGTGAAAATCATAGTGCATCTTTGGAATATAGATTGTAATCAGGGTCTATGATCTGTGACAGGGCTGATGATAAAATGGAGCTTAGTTTACAGGCAGCCTCTTTGGTTGGGAATTGCTGTTCACAATCATTTTTGTTTGATAGCTGTGCTGCAGCAAGAGAGGAAAACTGCAGAAATGCAAGCATTAGCACAAGCACTAGCAAGAACGTAGCAAGTAGCAATATGTACTGATAATAAGTAAAAGCAGGGCTGGAGTAAAGGATTGGATCATATGAAATGCTGATGTTCCCTCTCCATCATCAAGGCGTTCCTTTCTAATGTGCTAAAGGAGTCATTAAAAGGTTCTTTCATCACGCATGTTGGCCAAGGCGGTTAGTAAGAAAAACGTGTCTGTAATGATGATAAATCACAGAACCTCGTGTACTTGCTAATGCTAGCTCTATTTCAACGCAGCACGCAAATGGTAACTGATCTCAGAGCAGTGAAAGCAGAGCCAGCGCCAGCTCGTCTAGCTTGCTGGTCTCTCATCAGTTTTCCCAGTTTATGCCTTTGCTAACAGAACATGAACATGAACTTGAGATCTGTCATGGATTGTGCTTGGAGGCAAGGCGAATTAATCCTGCTTCCAGAGAAAATAGGCAACTGCAGCCACAAGATGGCAGTAATTTAAAGGACGGTGGAAACTGGATTTAAGTCTGCTTTTTATTCACTCTACATGTTCTGCCACTGTTTGGTTAGGTTTAGGCCAGTCTGCAGTTTGTGCCCAGAACTACTGTTCTTGGAATGTCCACTTGAGGTTCCAAACATAGACTGTGTAAAAGATGGATTCAACTTCTGAAAACACGTTGCCTTAAACCTGCATTCTTTTTAATGACCACCAGGAGGTGAGACTCACAGTTGCAAAAGGACTTCCAGTACTAGAAGTCTATGGGAAAACAACTCTTGGTCCCCAGCTCTGTAAACATTTTCCTGATGAGTTTATGGGTTAGTCACCCAATTTAGGTCATCTCCAATAAAACATGAGGACCGATGGGTAAACCCTGTCATTCTAAGTTTCAGAAAGGAGGATTATCCAGGGTATGCTCATTGTCTGATTTATGATTGATATGTCTTCAGCCAATGAAGTTTCAAAGTTTGAACCACCCCTTGTCGCCATATGCAACTTCAAAATACCAAAACCTCTCATCTCAAAGGTTCAAAACAGGACCTGATAAATCAGTGGGTGACATCACTGCAGCTGCGTCCATCTTTTACAGTGTTTCCAAAAGTGGGTCAGTTTCCATAGACTCCCATGTTAAAATGAAATAAATATGTTTACAGACTGATCCAAAGGCAGTTTTGGCCTGTATGGATAGTTTCCTCTTCTCATTAACAACTGAAAGGTGGCTGGATTTTTCACCAGAATTCATCCATTTAGAGAAAAAGCCTGACGTTTGGTGTGTGTCAGATTTAATAAACAGATTGAATTAGTTTTTCAGTTTTTATGATTGAACTTCTAGTATTTTTTTTTTTTAAACTAGTGCTAATGAGCATGTGTCTGTGCCTCTGTGTTGCACCACCAAGCCTACAAGTGTTAGCTGATATCTTAGCAATACACCCTGTTGTCCTAATATGGTCATCTCTGACTCCAAGAAATTGACATAGTGTGTGCGCGCGTGTGTGTGTGCATGTGTGTGTGTGTGCGCGCGCGCGCGCGTGCGTGTGTGTGTGTGTACAGCTGGGTGTGTGCTGTGGTGCCCCCCCTCAGAATGTATCATCAACTGTCATACGATATGATGCGCTGGGCAGGATGTTGATTTTTGTTAGTAATGCTCCTTCATTTATTTCTGGGTGATTATTTCTATATTGTGTTGTCTGAATGTACAAAACAGTATTACAAAAACTAGGAAAATGAATACTTTAAAGTATGTGAAAACATAATCTGAACAATTAAATAGTAATATTACAGCAGTTGCCCTGAGGAGAGGGTAGAGCTTGATTGATTCTTACAAATGGAAAGTGTTGTTGTTGAAGACCTTGATATTCCATACCTGATCTTATTTTCCTTCAAGCAACTGGAGGCTAACGGGCAGGATGAAATCAGGAGAGGTATTGATTTGGTCGGGAGGGACAGGATCTGGTCTCTGTCTAATCATGGAGAAATGAGAAGCTCTTTGGGCTATTGTATTTCTACCAATCGAAGGGGGCACTGGCTCATTTGAAATTTGGCTTTAATCTTTATAAATTATGAATTGATTTCTGTGGTCGAGAAGAAAAGCTGCATTTACATAACCCTCCTGACACGTGCTTCATGTTTTATGTGAGCTCTGTTTCTTCACCACAGTTTACAGTAGAGATCTTTCATTTATATTTTCCTGCTTATCCACACCGAATCAATACGAAGTATGGACATTTGGTTTTATATATGTGCTCTACTGTATTCATATATACTTAGAGTATAGCCTATACAAAAACTCTGTGTGTGCACTGTGAATGAAATATTTGCTGCATAATTTATGTTTGATGTACATGTGTGAGTTCCATTATAATTGCTCATCCCCGATGAACCATGCAAGCCAGCAGGGGGGAATTGAAGTCTTCTCCCTTTGGGCAGTATTTATGGAAGCGTGTGTAAAGGTATTTTCAGGCACAAAAAGAGAAGCTTTAAATTTCAAATGGGATTCTGGAGGTTAGTTGAAAAGGAGAAGAAGCAAATCTGTGGAGGGCTTTACACACTCCATCCCTCCTCTTCCTCCTGCTCCTCCTCCTTTTCTCTCTTCTTCATGTCTTCTCTTCTCTCCCTCTCACACTTACTCTCTCTCTTGTCAACCTTTTCAAAAAGCATCTATATTCTCACACCAGGCTGTAGGGGTATGTTGTCATGTTGCTATGCTACCTGAATGTCAAGCAGAATGTCAGAGTGATGGCAGAGCGTGAATGCACAATAAAGAAGGAGCTCCTCATGACTGGAGAGAGAAAAAACGTATAGAGACATAAAAAAAACCCCAAAAACAATAATAAGCCAAATGTATGGCTGTTTGTGAAACGTAATCATCACAAAGGTCAAAAATAAAATAAAGAAATTTATAGCTTTAAAATATGACATCATATAATTAAAACTATATATATATGTGGCGAAGTGGACAAATATTTTCCAAAAGTTTCCAAAATCTGTGGTGTCTGAGGTTTTCATTCACCTGTCTGACCTTTTGAACCCATTCACACTTATTCACTGCGTTCAAATCAGTCGGACCCCATCAGGTGTGAATGGAGTCATTATGACGCGACCACATTCTGAAGAAAAAAAATGCACCCCGCGAGTTGAAAGGTCACCAAACTCAACCTCTTCCTGCTAACTTTGAGCCATATAAAAGTAGTAGCAATGATTGCTCAGCATTAGAAACAATGTTAAGCCCCACCCACTTCCTGTGACCTGGAACATACCAGCCATTAGGCTGTACCTGAATGAGGTCAGATCAGGCTGTGGCCACAATGTTTAATACCAGATCTCAGGTCAGTGTTTTTTTTAGATCATGTAACTGATTAACTCAAAATTATTGCTAGATAATAAATATGTACAATTATTTGAACAGATTAAATAACGTTTTTTTAAAAAACCAGCCAGCTAGCTTGATTGGTTTAAATAAAATATCACACCCTGGTGGTAGTGCACATTACTGCAATTTCAGCTGCGTGTTCATTTCACAGGCAAAACGTGACATCCACGTGATTTCCTGTTGTGGATAGGTGGCTCTGTTACATGCTTTGCCACAATACTGTGTTGCTAAGGTCCAGTGTAGGTGAGTCATTAATTAATCTTCATTATGAGCTCCAGTAGATTTTTCTGTTGGACAGTGTGTGATCTGTGGACCTCTGCTGCTGTTTCTGGGTTTAGCCGACTGACTTCATCAATATATATAAACAGATGTTCACAATCATGATGGCAAACTGGGATTTGTCATTAGAGGCTTTTATGGCCTCTCTACTCCTCAGTTCAGTTCAATTCAATTCAATTCAATTTTATTTATATAACACCAAATCACAACAGTCGCCTTAAGGAGCTTTATATTGTAAGGTAAAGTCCATACAATCAAAACGATCCCCATTGAGCAAACACTTGGCGACAGTGGGAAGGAAAAACTCCCCTCCAACAGGAAGAAACCTCCTCACACACTGTGGAAGAGAGCCAGAGATTAATAATAACTAATGATTAAGTGCAAAATGGTGTATAAACATAAATCGTGAAAAGAAACACTCAGTGCATCATGGGAATCTCCCAGCAGCCTAGGTCTATTGCAGCATAACTAAGGGAGGGTTCAGGGTCACCTGATCCAGCCCTAACTATAAACTTGATCATAAAGGAAAGTTTTAAGCCTAATCTTAAAAATAGAGAGGGTGTCTGTCTCCTGAATCCAAACTGGGAGCTGGTTCCACAAAAGGGGCCTGAAAGCTGAAGGCTCTGCCTCCCATTCTACTCTTAAGTATCCTAGGAACCACAAGTAATCCAGCAGTCTGAGAGCGAAGTACTCTGTTAATCTTCCCCACCACTATTTCCACTGGTGGGCCTGAATTTTGGCTGGTGGAGGCAGAAGAAAACAAGATGGCCAGGCTTGCCACAGTAAAAACACTCCCCCGGCATCAGCCTCTGGTTCCGTTCCTCTGGCATGAGGCGAGTGCAGCCCACCTGTATGGGCTCGAGGGATCTCCCTCAGGCTGCTCATCAGTGGGGGCAGGAGGTGATGTGATTTCCCTGAGCCGCCTGGTTCTGAAACTCTGACGTTCGTATGAGTTTTGAGATCTGTGAATGTCAAAAAAGCAACAGGCCCGGATGGGATCCCCGGCAGGGTGCTCAAAGACTGTGCTCACCAGCTCGCCGAGATATTCACAGAAATCTTCAACCTCTCACTGGTGCATGTTGTTGTTCCGGCCTGCCTCAAAACAACAACCATCATCCCGGTGCCCAAGCACATCAACATAAGTTCTCTAAATGACTACAGACCAGTTGCCCTGACACCCATCATCTCAAAGTGCTTTGAAAGACTGGTTCTGCTGCACATTAAGTCCTCCCTCTCTCCTCTCCTAGATCAACATCAGTATGCCTACAAGTCAAATAGATCCACCGAAGATACCATAAACTCCGTCCTACACAGAACCTTGACCCACCTGGAGACAACAGGAACATGTGTCAGAATGCTGTTTATAGACTACAGCATCCCAAGCAGGCTGGTCACAAAGCTACACAACCTTGGATTGACTGACCTGCTGTGTCTGTGGACAAAGGACTTTCTCAGTAACCGCCCGCAGACTGTAAGACTTGGCCCACATATCTCCCCCACCCTGACCCTCAGCACAGGAGTACCACAAGGCTGTGTAATTAGTCCCATCCTCTACTCCCTCTACACACATGACTGCATGTCCTCTCACCCCACAAATAACATCATTAAGTTTGCAGATGACACAACAGTGGTGGGTCTGATCACTAACAGTGATGAGTCAGCCTACAGAGATGAGGTCTGCAAAGTAATAGAGTTGTGTGAAGACAACAATCTAACAGGAAAATCAAGGAGCTCATTATAGACTTCAGACGGCGACAGGTTTTGCACCAACCACTTTGTATATGGGGGGAGGAGGTGGAGAGGGTTCCCAGTTTTAAATACCTGGGGATCCACATTAGTGAGGACCTCAAGTGGACAGTTAACAGCACTGCCCTGATTAAGAAAGCCCAGCAGAGATTGTACTTTTTCAGAACACTGAGGAAACTCAACTTGTCTGCAAGACTCCTTGAAACCTTTTACCACTGCTGTCTGAAGAGTGTCCTAACATAGTGCATCACAGCACGGTACGGGACCTGTTCGGCAGCCCTCCAGAGGGTGGTCAACAAGGCCCAGGAAATCATCGGTCTAACACTCCCACGTCTGGACTTCATTTACTGGCCCGGTGTTCACAGCAGAGCTGGGAGGATTATTAAGGACCACAGTCATCCATTCCACCACCTTTTTCAACGGCTACCCTCGGGGAGGCGCTACAGAGCCCTGAAATGCCGCACCACCAGACTGAGAAACAGTTTTTACCTCTCAGCCATCCATGAACTGAACAAGACTCTTTCCACCCACAAATAGCAAAATCAGCCTGTTCAGCCTGTTCTGGAAATCATGAAATCATGCACTACATTCGAATGACCTTTTTTTCATTTTGATAGCACTCTTTTACTTTTTTTAAACTATTTATCTTATTATGTATATATCTATCTTTATATATTTTAAGTTATCCCATGTGTGCGAGTATGTGTTCATGCATGATTGGTAACATTTTTGTTCTTTTACGAGAATTCTTTCGTTGTATGTGACCATGCAATGACAATAAAGACATTCATTCAACTGTTTTGGGGAGGAAGAGAGTTGTTTGGTATCCAGCGCGCTGTGAATGTAATCCACTGACCCGTGGAGAAAAGTGCCCCGAAGTGCCTTTTCCTCCCACCCAGTCTCTTCAGTCTACGGCGTAATCGGCAACTCTCCTCTTTCCCTGATGTAACTTAAACTTTTCTCTTCTGCTGGTGTGTTTTGTTCCCATGTTCAGCCCTTTGGTGAGTGGTTGCTGTTTTTAAAGTGCTTTATAAATACAGTTGACTTGGCTTGGCTTAAACATCCGGTGAGCTATGGCATCTGAGCTCACCCCTCTCACAAACATGCACTTGAATTTATTAATAAACTCTGCATGAGTGAGTTTGCTGCCTGTGCCCACAGTAACATTCTCCCCCTCATTAAATTAGAGTCTTTATTGCAGTCTTAATTTCCCTGAAACGGGATTAATAAAGGTTAATGTAATGTAATTTAATGTAATCTAATCATGTACGTAATTTAATGACAGTCTGTGGAGTATGTCTTGTGAAGCTGCTTAAAAACCAAGGTGCACTGGGTGAGAAATGCCTGGGCCTCTCCTAACTCATCAGAAAACAGGGCCAGTGACGGGAGAGCTCATTCCAGGGGCTCTGATGGTCCGATGGGCTGACGCCGCCAGAGGTGTTATTGATGGAGTAAACTGCCCTGACGCTCCATCCGAGAGTGAGGTCGGGGAGGGAGAGCAATCTTTTGAGCACATTACATAAACAAAACTTGCTATCTGTTCTACCTGGCGGGATACGGAGGCCACCAGATGTCGAAGAACTTTCTTGTGTTTCGCCATCTGCTCCTCGAGAGAGGAGAGTGTCCGCTGAGTCCGGCTGGCCAGATCATTCTGTCACGAATTGCTGGTGCGGACTCAAATACTGGACACAGAGATAAAGTCTTAACAGAGTTTATTCCAGAGGTGTGTAAAAAAGCAAAACACAAAGCTGCAGAGAGTCAGTGGCTGCTTGAGGCTGCAGGGTCTGCATGGGGGTCTCACACACACATTAAAACACCAACTCCAAAAGGGAAAAGCATGAAAAGCAGGTGAGTGATGAGAGACCAGCCACAGCTGAACCTTGGACCTGTGGGTGGAGTCCCCAAGACCTGCCTACCTCTGCACCATGCAAGACTCCACACGATACACCCACCGACAAATTATACAGGCAGAAAAAGAACACAACACGACAGAAAATATACACACTAAGAAATAGAGGGACAGGAATGGACCTAAAAAGGTACAAAGGCTTTGTCGCTCCAGCTGTACCCTAGTGGAGTACAACATTGTACCTCTGAACCTGGGGATTTAGATTTTGTACCTTTGGGGTGATTTACTGTGGATTTATTGTGGGCTGTTGCAGCAGGTGTGTGTGTGCGTGTGTGTGTGTGTGTGAGAGAGAGAGATGCTTCACGTTTCTTTTTGTGACGATGCCCCTGCTCATCCTCTGACGTACCTACAAAAGCTTCTCTGAGCGGCGACAGTGGGAAGGCCTCCATGGTTCAGATGATGATGCAGCACTGATGCCGGTTGTAGAAAATGATGCTGCAGAGGGGTCCTTATATCCAAACACACCTAAAAAAACACACCCACTAGGAGGAGACATAGTGATACGTATGTGTGTGTGATTCTTGACCTGTTAGTTTGAGGGGTGGGTGAGGAGGGCAGTCGGAGGGGGGCGTGACCGTAAGGAAAAAAGAGGAAGTGGGGCAAAAGAGGAAGTGGGGTGCGGGGGGCACCTGAAAAGTGCCCTCTATTACTACTGATGCTGAACCACCTGCACTTAGTCAGATCCCGGTCCAGCTGCTCTGTCACATTCTCGGACATAGCGGAGAATTTTCTAACCATCGTACTCGCCCCCATTGGAATAGGCCTTCTTGTTCTTTATCAGGAAAACGTGCAGCTCTAAATGAAGCTTCACTTTCTTTTTGTGACTTTGTTGCTGGCCTGGTGAAAAAAGACTGCTGTTTGCTCAAAGCTGCCTTTAACTCTCAGCCTTTTTCGACCCGCAGTGTGCTGCCAGGTGGAGGTTAGCATGCATGACATGTACCGAAGTGTCTCTCCACATTTTGCCGCTTTGCCGCCACAGTCGCCCCGCAAATAAGACATACGCACTTTTCCTTCACCGTCATGAAAAAGAACTCTTCCTCCCAGTCACAGTTAAAATGAGAAACTTTCTTTCGCTTTCCTGACACATATTTCTTTGGGGTAAAAACCACATCTAGCCCCCCCATTGTAGCTGCGCCAGCGTTCTTGCCTCTGCAAATTGAAAGATGGCAGTGTATATTACGCACAATATTTAACTTTGACCCCAGACAAGGTCTGTGATAATTTATACTTTTTTTAAAAAAAATATCATTTGCATATTCAATATTGTCATTTTCAAATCTACATTAATGCAAATGTTATTTGTTCAAAAACAACAACCACACAATTAATTAAAAATTTTAGAGGACTTATTGATATTTCTAGGACATGTGCATGCAGGTGAACAGGTGCCCGTGTGCACCGTGTTGGATACCTCTGTTGTAGCGTCTGTACCTTACAATGCAAAGCGCCCTGCGGTGACTGTTTGATGCAATTTGGTGCTATATAAATAAAACTGAACTGAATTGAAGTGTCATTGGGCTATCAGCTGCCCTTGCTCCCCACTGTTGAAGGTGAGATCTCTGCTCCTTCTGTACAGCATCATCTCTGTTGGTGTTGGCATGCATGGAGGTCCACCCATGCAGCCCTGTTAAGAACCAAGGAATGGAATAAACGCCTGGCAGACCATTATCGGACCCCTGCACCCATTTATGCCCCTGGGTAAAAGGTCTACCAAACATGTTCCATTGAGGTCCAAATCCAAGAAACTGGCTCCCAGCTTCATTGGTCCCTTTAAAATATGAGTCCTCAATTAACACTATCTCTGTTGGTCGTAAGCTTCCCTGAGATATTAGGATAAAAAATGTCTTACAGTGGACACCTGTTTGGTCCAGTCCATTGTGCCCTCCTTCCAGGCCCCCTCCACCTGTTCGGGTCATTGGCGGCTGTCCACATATTTCCATCACAGGGATTATGGCTGTCAGGTGCTGTGGGAGGGGTTTGCAATACCTCCTAGACTGGGAGGGATACGGCCCCGAGGAACGCTCCTGGGTGTTGCGGCCCACCATCCTGGATGGGGCTATGATGAGGGACTTTCATCGTGTGCATCCTGTTAGGTCCGGTAGGTGTGTGTGTGTGACTGTCATGATCCCCTGGTCTCCCTGTGCAGATCTCCATGTTCTGTCGTTCTCTTCCCTTGTTGGTCTGTCTACCTTTCCTGTCTGTGTGACTGGGTGTGGTGTGAATGAGTACCTAACCCTTTGTTTCAGGGGTGTGTCAGACAGTTTCTCTGCCTCTCTGTGGTCACGGAGGTAATCAGCTCACCTGTTGTCAATCTGGTGATTTTCCTGAAGACTATTTAAGGTGTTGGTGAATCTTCAGTCTTTGCTGGATTTTTGCCCTGTTAGCTGAAATCTGAGAGACTGTGTTTAAGAGACTTTGTTTGGAGAGAGAGCGAATCCTGCTGGAGAGATGGATCTTGGGATCCTGCCTTTTGAATTGGATTAACCTGAGGACCCTCTGCACTTTTGAACTTTTTCTAATATTTTGGACTGCAAATAAAACTGTTTGAGATGGTTTTGAATATTTTTTCTCTAATGGTTATAATTTTATTTGTAAAGAAATCCATGAAGTCAGTACTAGTTAAAGTGAGAGGAATACT
>JAVDPK010001183.1:69586-85431 GCA_034780415.1 Cichlasoma orientale
AGCGGAACGCAGCGAGACTTTAACACATCATTCATTAGATCTTTCTTGGTCTGAACCAAGTGAGAACACCTCCAAAACCAACAAAATCACTTTATAGACAAAGCTTAAAGGTTAAACCACAATAACATCACCACTGCCTGCCACACACACGGGTGTAGGTTTGGGCTGTTGGGGATTTTACATGAGCAGCATTAATGTACTCATCGGGAAAATTCTGGGAAACGTTTTGTTGCAGTTTTCTGCATCATTTTATGGTGGAAATGTCTTCATTTATATAAAGCAAAAGGAAAATAAGTTCAGTGTTTACTGGAATAAAATACAATGAGTCTGCATTATCCTGCTGAGTCAGCACACATAGGCATGACTTACTCCTCTGTCCTGTTTGCTCTGCCTGCCTCCAGATGTGAGTCAGATGGACAGTTCTGTCCAATATGAGGCTGTTTTTGTGTCTTTTACTTGGGAAAGTATAAGCTGCTTAAATGTACATTGCTTGGACACTTCTAAGATAAAGGGCAGACACGTTTGTTAGCATACTAGCATTAACGTCTAAACTCTAAAAACACAATGCAGTTGGTGGGGATATCCACTCAGCGTGACATCTTCAGGAAGTACAAAATATTAAGTTTTGAGAACCTAATGCGTCACTCCAGTGTTCCTCTTGTCTTTAAAATCGGTCACAGTACCGTACCTCCTGCTCTAACTCTGCTTTTCATTTAGGAACATATCAGTGAATCAGCTTTGCATTGTTTGAAAACATGCATAGATTTTTGTAAGTTTTCTTGCAATGCAATGCAATGCAATGCAATGCAATGCAATGCAATGCAAAAAAAAATATATATATATATAAACCTGTCTTGTCGGCATTAAGCAACTGCAGCAATTTTATGAAATTTAATTATGTGGTAGTCTGGTTATTAAATGTGGGGTGCATGTGCAGATAGTTTTAAAGGGCGAAAGTGAGGCAAGCATGTATTTGATTTTATTTTTCTAATTACATCTATTATCTTAGATATGATTAGATGTCATTTGTATTTTATAGTTTATATAAAATTTTTATGGCTCATACAGATGGATGACAATGTGTAGCTGAATCTGGTACGAGTCATCTAGTCTCTCATAAAATCCACGTTTTTTTGCATGGTTATTTTGATTCCATGCAGTCCTGTCATTAAAGTACACAAGATTATTACAACGCCTTAAAGCATGTTTAAGAGCAGCACACGCCCACGATGGTAGACTCTCCCAGATACCTACAGAAGAGATACAAATGACGGGAAAATCTCCCACAGATTCAAAAAAAATAATGGACATTTTTTTCTTCATGAAGTAAAAAATACACATTAGTAGTGATCTGTGGTCACAGTTAGTAAAATAAACGACTTTTAAACACGTTAGTGGAAATAAGACAGAAAGGGCAGCTGCAGCAAGTAAACTATGGTGGTCGCCTCAATAAAACACAAACAACACACACTCAGCGACATACAGGCGACAGAGCAGGTTGTGTCTGAGCTCAGAGGTCACAGCCATCCATCTTTGTGTTGCGTTTGCGCGTCTTTTTTCAGTTAGCTAAAGAAAAACCGAGTTCTCTGCTGTCAGTAAGTACTTCTGGTATTGTGTTTCATCAGAAAGTGTAGCTCTAGTCGGTCCTGTTCATTTAGTCTTTCAGCTCAGAAACCAGATAACATGGTTTTGATGGAGCTGAGCAGAATGTTCACTCACCAAACCTGAAACACAGGCCCACGTGGACTGGCTTTATCACACAGCAAGCCATATTACAAGTCATATAATTCTATTAACATGCTCCAAAAGGCACCGACAGGACAAGCAAACCTGTGCATGCACACCTGTCCAAGCAGCCACGCCCCTAACTTGAAGCCTTAAAGCGTCCAGTTGTTATAAAGGAGGCCACAGCCCATTTTGTCGTACCTGGCTATAAACACGGTTTTTAATCCTGTTCAGTCGGGCATTTTGAACCAAGGGACTGTCTCACTTTTATCAGCCAGTAGACGAACTGCACTTCTAACCCTGTGACTCATTTTGTTCATATCTATTGAATTTGTCAGAACGGCTCTTAACACCATTCATCATCGCACAAAAATATCTTTTGTGAGAGAGCGAGATTTCTTCTTTCAAACAGTTAATAAATTAGAATCGGACGAACCAGAGAACAAAGTGCCATCTCTGAACGCGATCTTCCCAGACGAAGCCCGGATTGATCATAATTGGAGCGTATCTGAGACCGATAACTGCAAAACGTGTCTGCCCCGGCACGCTTTTACGTTCGTCAACAAAAACAGCCAAAGCTTTTAAAGCCCAGCTGAAATTAGATTACGTCTTCCTTTCTGCTGTAGCATACGTGTCTCCTTGCTAAAGATCTTGACTACGCAAGCTGAAACTACAAACCCTAACTAATAACCACATAACCGTTCCTGCTAAAGTTTGATCTAACATGAGCAACCACCAAGCAAACATTGAGCAGGTGAAAGCACGCGGCTGATGTCAGTTTGCAGGCTCCACAGCTTGCAGCGCAGTCTCTCCATCCTCCTGCTGGGAGTAAGCCTGTCGGAAAGCAGAAATGAAGATTTTCTGCTATTTCCCCAAAGCCCATTGTTGCTTCCATTTAATAATAACACACTATTAATAAATGTCAAGATCACTCTGATATACTGTGTGGCCTCAGAAAGAGATGAATACATGTAATTTTATTGAATTATCGAACAAATCACATGGCACATGGAAACACAGCCAAAGCCAGTGTGTTTCTGTGTGCGTGTGTGTGTGTGTGTGTGTGTGTGTGTGTGTGTGTTGCGTTACCTGCAGCGATCAGAGTCATTTATGATGCCTGAACATGCTGATAAATAACGTAGTACCATCTCCTGTTGGCCACTCAACTCAGCCCCTACAGCCTTAACACCTGCCTGCCAGGAAGTACACGAAGGTCACAGGGAGGGTATTGTGTGCATGTGTGTGCATACAGTCTCTGCCCTGCACTGATTTGGTTGTGATTCAAAAACACATGCACGCACACACAGAAACACACAAACACTAACTAAAAATGTAAGTTTAATGGGTAAAGTCTGGAGTGTCTTTTCTCACCTGTCACCTCTCATTAGACTGTGCTGTGACGACTGACCTTGATCGTCTTTCCGAGGGCCGTTGTGCTGAGCGCTGTGTGTGTGTGTGTGTGTGTGCCAGTGCCCATGTGTTCATTCAGAGGTTGGGGCTGCTTCACCCTAACGATGTGGCTGTGAAATCGGGCCGGAGCCCACCGCCGTCTCTTATTACGCCCCTCCAAATTCATTTGCTACGTCGGTTCTGCCTGCTCAAAGATGCACCACATGCCACTCTATCCATGTGGCTTTGTTTGCACCTGCAGTTAGTCTACATCTAATACACAAGCCAACACAGTTAGCCTGACATGGGTATGCACACAAGCACACATGTTAAATCGCACCTGGATCGTATTTAAATCAGAGAAATTATTTTTTTTGAGGACATTTATAATTCTGACTGTTGACAGTCGGTCTATACTAACATTAAGCACATTGTGGACCGTGTTAATATGCAGAGCTTCTCAGTAAGTGTTTTGCTATTTTTATGAAAACATGGCTGTGTGTCAGTTCTTACCATTTACAAGCAAACCTGGGCCAGGACCAAGAAATGTACTAACTTTTACCAAATGTCCACTCCTGGGTTGGCACAGGCTGTTCTTCCTCCCAGAGAGTAAATGTGTTTGTAAGGTTAAATGACTGAAAACCACCTGATTGTATTTAGGCATTGAAAGTTACTCTAAACTTCTCAGTCAGGTTTAGGAGTGAAAACTTCTTGGTTTTAGCCCGACACTGAAAACTACCCGGTCAGGTTTTAGCTTTTTATTGAGTTAAGTCAATCAAAACGACCTGGTTGGGTTTACTATTTAATTCAGCGTAGGCAGTAAAATCTGTTGGCCAGGTTAAAGGACTGCCAAAGGACAGCAACTGAGGTAAATTAGCATTATTTTATTGCCCAACCCTAACTGAGTAGTTTTCAGCAACTAAACAATCACCTTTCAGAGTCTAAATCATAAAGCAGCGATCAAAAGTAGAAAGAAAGTGAAAATGAAACAATAACGGGAATACAGGAGAAACGCATCAAAAATACAAAGGTCCAAAAACCTGTTTGATCCACGCTGATTCCCTTGTTGTGACTCGTGCCCTCTGTGGCCCCTGGGCCAAAAGAAGCTTTGTGGATAGCGGTGAGACTGAGGTGGCTTTTGAGAAAGCAGCATCGTTTGTCACCCTGGGATGAAATTCTTTGGTCTGCAAGAACCCAAACAAAAACAGAGGCAGACAGAAACTGTTATCTATCAGATAACGAGAGCATACACGCAGATCTTACATGGTGACGGACTGAATTCACAATGCAGATCAAAGAATCGCTTTGCTGGGCTGTGCAACATGTAGAGTACTTCATTCTAGAAGGAGCCACTGTTGTTTATTGGCTGTGGTGTTAGCTTTCTTTGTTAGCCTGACTTTCTTTAGCATTGCATTGTTTGTGTTCCTTAACCCCGGATACTGTTGCAGCATAGAAGTCCACTTGATGATCTGCAGGATACGTGCATGATCTGGTGTTCAAGGAAGCACAGGTGACTTAAAACAGCTGGCTTTTCTGTTAATCCTGCTCTCCAGTGGGCTCTCGCCAGCGTTCATTTTTTACATTGAGGTCAAAATATGAATCAAGGTCATTTCTCATTTATTTCTTATTCCTCTAAAAGATACCTGCCCTGCTTTAATGTCCTTTTTGACTTGAACTGAGACTTGAAACCAGCAGCTGAGACCATGAATTTATCAGACTTACTGATGTGACAGAGCAAAGAGCCAAAGGCTTCTTTTCTTATAGACTTCTGCACAGAAGGATTTCTTCTGCATTGGCTTCCCTTCAGAGCGGGACGATGCATCCACCTTTATAGACACGCTGAGGCTCGTACAGACACTTCACCAAAGAACAGCCCGTTATTACAATGAACAGAAAACTGCAATAACGCTGTGTATAAAAAATAAAGTGTGACAAAATGAAACAATGACTCCTGCAGTTAAATAGATATTATACCTGTCTTTCAGGGCAATGCCCTTGATTACTGAATTATTTTCCAATTTACACTGTTTGTGCATCCTCACACAAATTCAGCCCATATAACAAAAACAGTCCACACTAGAGTTTAAACCAAGGCTGGACTGTAATCCCAGCTCGGGCCGTGTCAGCTGACTGACTGTCCTTCCTCTGTCATATATTGGATTTGGCCCAAACTGGCCACAACAGTAAACGATAAAGGCAAAGATTGCAGTATTTGGGGTGGGGGCGGGGGTGGGGTGGGGGGCAGTGTCCTTGTCTTGATGGAAGATGGAACTGACAGATATCCACATCAAGCATCTGCCCTCGTGACCTTGACAGACATGGTGATAGCCTAGCAGCTCTAGCATGTACTCTTTGGAGAGAAAAGGAAGCTGCTCTATCCTCCGGTGACAGTCTGTACTTGACTCACAGATACAACAATCACCTTTTTACTCTTCACTATAAGGCTCCATTAAACGTGCGGCGGGAATGTGACGCGTGGCTGATACGCAGAGCGCTGCGCGTGTGTCGTAGGTCCTCTCACTCCGTGTGTTATCTGATCTATTGCTGTCTTGTGCATTTATGTGTGTGAATATGTGTGTGTGTGTGTGTGTATGTTGCGTCTGCCTGTGCAACAAACAGATGGTATCATAATGACATCATTGCACACTAGGGTTATGTTCTCAGTGGCTCAGAGCAGGAGGAAGAAATTAGGAGATGAGTGTTTGTCAATTAATGTAAAAGAGACACAAAAAATAAAAAAAACCCAGAGAGCTTTTCAAAACATTTCACTTCAGTTCACCCAACTAAGCACCACCCGGATTTTTCACCTCGCCTGGGCCGCTGCCACAAATGTCAGAGCTCCAGTTAACCGGACTTGAAATGATCTGCCTCTGTCTTTCTCTGCCTCTCTCTGTCATGTTCTCCTTCATTAGTTAAGGGTGCCTGAGTTTCTTTTTAAGAGCATCTTTTCCCCCTCCTTTTTTCCCCGTTCCCTTCTCTGTACTCATCCTCTCTCATCTCATCTTATAGGAAGGAAACAGGGAGAAACCTGTCACCACACAGCATTAGTATGCTCTTTTCATATCTGCACCCCCACACCCCTTTCTCTATTCCCTCCCCCTCCTTCTCTGTCCCTGCAAACATAAAAATAGTTTATGCCTCTGACAAGAAAATGCCTCTAATCCTGAGGTTTGTTGGAGAGCAAACAGACGCAATTGGCCACTTATTATTCTGTGTAGAATTTTCTATGTGGGGTGTTTGTGGTATCCATGGCAACAAAGTAGGGTGCACATAGCCCCCCCCCCCCCCCCCCCAGTCACCGAGCAGAATGGGAGGATGAAAAGAGGCGATAAAATAACACACTTACTGAAATGCACGGGGCAAGCTATAACCTGTTAGTTGAGTAGCTGGGGTGTGCTGGAAATGTGTGTATTCAC
Organism: Cichlasoma orientale; assembly: GCA_034780415.1. NCBI lineage: Eukaryota > Metazoa > Chordata > Actinopteri > Cichliformes > Cichlidae > Cichlasoma > Cichlasoma orientale. The sequence continues at coordinate 76,117 of JAVDPK010001183.1, forward strand.
TCTGCGAGTGTGTGTGTGTGTCAAGTTTATGATGGTATTTGCACACCTGCCTATAGCTGTTAGCTTTCGCACAATCAGATTTGCATTTCTTTGATTGCATATTCGTGTGTGTGTGTGTGTGTAAGAACTGTTGCAGAAAAAGACAGACACAGGTGTACATTTGCTCCCTAATGCATGTGTATTCACTTATAGATTCAGATGCCATTATAGTTAAAGCTTGTCTCCAGCTGGGTTGGATGGCTTCTTTGTGTGTGTGTGTGTGTGTGTGTGTGTGTGTGTGTGTGTGTGTGTGTGTGTGTGTGTGTGTGTGTGTGCCACAAGGAGATAATCTTTGCCATGACAAGTCCTCTCCTCAATGTGCTCCTTCCTTTCATTGGCCTACGCAGGCCCTGCCACTCCATCTAACACCGTGGAAATCAATGAGAGCCAGTTGGAGAGGTGTGAAGATTGAGCTGCGGTCAAAATACTTTGCATGCTGAAAACTAAAGCAAACGGGAGGGGCGACAGCAAGAAGTTGGAGGACCGGTTGTGTTTGCTGGGAAGGATTTGCATTCATGTATGTGAAAATATTTAGCCACTTCTCAGTGTTTGCAGATGTGTACGCATTCAGATCCATATTTAACTGCCTTTAACTGATGCTTCTCTTCTCTTCTCTTCTCTTCTCTTCTCTTCTCTTCTCTTCTCTTCTCTTCTCTTCTCTTCTCTTCTCTTCTCTTCGCTTCTCTTCTCTTCTCTTCTCTTCTCTTCTCTTCTGTTTTGTTTGTGGTTGATTTGTTGATTTCCTTTTGTGTCGCTTTGTGTGTGGTTTTTTTTTGCATACCACAGAGATTTGCCGTCAGGGGAAAAACATTATTATTTCATTATTATTTAATTCTTTAGAAGGCCTACTCTTATTTATTCTGTTCCTGCTAATCTGGTTTTTTTTTTGGCACATGCTCAATCAATAATTTGATGACTGAAAAGTGTTGGACATTAAGGTTAGAGGTCAGAGGGGACAGAGGTCATGGGGCGTGTGTGAGTGCTGAATGTTCAGGCCCTGACCTCTTCCTGCTGCATCCTGACCAGGTCTCCTTTTATCTAGGACCTTCACACAGGCAAACAACACAGTCATCAATATGAAGTCTCTTAATCTGATATATATATATATATATATATATATATAGTACCAGTCAAAAGTTTGAACACACTCGCCCATTCAAATCAATATATATATATATTGATTTCAAACAAACTGTGTTTTGTAAGTGATTCTACATTGTTTGATCATCAGTGTCGATGTGTTTACTGTAACCCTGAGGATGAGCTTAAAGGCAATAACAACATCAACAAAGATGGAAACTTGATACAGAACATCCTGCGGATCCAAGTCGAGCCAATATACAAATAAATCCAGTGTTCAAAATGCGTGTTAAATAAAGCGCATCAAATTTATGATTTTCAGTTCAAAGATAAGTAGCACTGAGGGTAAAATATTCCTTGTTCCTGTTTGTTTTTCAAAGTCTTACCAGATGGGAATAGACTGAAGTCAGTGAAGAGAAGCTGTTGCTGTGTGTGTGAGCAGTGAGTGTGTTTTTCTTCTTTTGATGAATACAGTTTTGTGAGCATGGGTGTTAATAACCTTATTTAATAATCTAATCTGATGATTTTAAAGGTACAGCGGTGCTACACTCCAGAAATCTATAGGCAGAGATGAGCAAACAGCTGTGATTTATGTTGGGGCTCCTTTCTGATCTCAGTGCTGCGATTAGAGCACATCACATAACCTTTGAATCTGGAGTGCGACATTGCAAAAAAAAGGGGAAAAAAAATCAGAAGGCAGTGTCGTGTTGATGTTCCCAGGTGACTTCCCCAGCTGTGTCTCTTATCCAGTAGCTGCACAGCATGTTCCCTTCGGTTTCCTGCTCTCATCCTCTCAGCATTGTAATTGAAGATTAATAGAACCACGAGTCCTGCACTCAGTGAATGGTAATAGCCTAGATTATTCAGCACCTACTTGTAATCTCTGACATCACTCTCAGGTGATGTCAGTGTTGGCTGACTGTAAACAGGGTGAACATAGAAGCCTCAGGGGATACATGTGGTGATATTGTGGAATTATATTATCATGGCTATTTCTGATCATCTGCTGTTCTCTGAAAAATATTAAAAACACATAAAAAAATTGCAGTGTGCAGTAATCGTTACTTAATTACTGTGGACAGTCCTCAGCACACGCTCAGACGGCGCCTTCATTGCTGTTGGTGACTTTAACCATGCTAATCTGAAACCTGTGCTCCCTGCACTCCATCCAAATGTGACCTGGGCATCAAGAAGCATTGTGGCACTGGACCTGGTGTGTACTAATGTTGCTAAAGCTTACAAAGCACAATCAGATTGCCACCTGGGCCTGTCTGACCATCTCTCGCCTTTTCTGTACCCCACATGCCACCAAAGAATCGAGACTGTCAGGCCCATCGGTGTGGAATGAGGACGCTATCTCTCAGCTTCAAGACTGTTTTAAAAACACAGGCTGGAACATTTTTAGCAGCCACGGGGCACCTGATGACCCTAAAAGAGCATGGGAGGAATACACAACCATAGTCATGGATTATATCAGTTACTGTGTGGGCAATGTTACCAGCACATGGACTGTTAAAGTGTTTCCTAACCAGAAGCCATGGATGCCATGGATGATGAAAGAGATTCTGAGACTATTAGAGGCCAGGCTTACACATCAGGTGATGCAGCAATACAGTGTAGCCAGAGTGGCTCTGAAGAGAGGCATCAGATCTGCAAAATTAAAATACAAACAGCAGGTTGAACATCACTTTAACAACTCCATCAACTCAAAACGAGTACAGGGGGACATCTTCCTCACAACCAGCTGTGCAGCCCTGACCGATGACGGATGAGTTACTGCAGGTCCTTCCTTTGGAAGATGCTGCGCCCACTTTGAGCCACCATGATGTCAGACTCGGCCTGCGGAAGATTAACCCCAGGAAAGCTGCTGGACTTGACGGTGTGGTGGGCCATGTCATAAAAGCCGTGCTGACCGACTGGGGTTTTTACAAGCATCTTTAATTGTTCCTTAACACTGTCATATGTCCCCTCATGTTTCAAAATATCCACCATCATGCCAGTATCAAAAAAGTCTGCAGTTACATGCTAGGCCTGTGGCTCTCACCCACATACCTACTAAATGTCTGGAGAGACTGGTCATGAAATACATCAGAAGCATTGTATCAGCTTCTTTTGATTGCCACCAGTTTGCCTACAGGGAGAACAGAGGATGCAGTGGCTCCACACAGCACTGAAGCACCTGGAGCTTAAGATCACGTATGTCCACATGCTTTTTAATTGTCTACAGTTTTGCTTTTGATACAATCCTGCCGGGCAAACTCATCTCCAGATTTCAGGACTTAAGCCTCAATATTTCACTTATGCAATTAGTTGTTGGACCTTTTAACTAACCGTATACAGACAGTTGGCATAGGGAAGCACCACTCTGTAACTCTGACCATCAGTACCGGTGCCCCACAAGGTTGTGTGCACATCCTTCACACACATGACTGCTCAGTCTTATTAGACAAACCATGTCTTCAGGTTTGCGGATGACACCACAGTGCTTGGCCTCATCAACAACGGTGAGTCTGCTTATAGGAAGATGGGAGATAATGATGCTCTGACCTGAACATCAGCCAAATGAAAGAGATGATTGTGGATTTCCAGTGGTTAGGTCGGTGCAACCATCTCTCACTCTACAATAACAGCGAGGAGGTGGAGTGTTTCACCAGCTTGGGGATAATGGTGACAGAGCAACTGTCCTGGGACTCCAACACAACCTTGGCCAGCGGAAAAGCCCAACAACGCCTCTTTTACCTCAGAAAACTGAGGAGAGAAAAACTACCACAGAGACTGTTGGTCAATTTCTACTGATGTGCAATAAAGAGTGTGCTGACATACTGGGTTCTTCAGCTACACAAAGGCAGAATAGGAAGTCATCCAGAAGGTCATTAAAACTGCTGGAAAGATCATCGAGACAGAGCTGCCAGATATTACCGCCATCTCCACCTCCCGCTGTTTGCAGCGATCACTACGTGTCCTCACTGACTCTTCTCACCATGCCCATCACATGTTCCAACTGCTCCCACCAGGTAAAAGGTTCAGGTCCATTTAAGCAAGAATGACAAACAGTTTTTACCCACAAGCAATCAGACTTCTTAATAGCTCCACTCTGCAACTCCCCCTGACATTACATTATTTAACCTGAACTGCCAGGTGTCATATTTACTCTTTTAGCTGTGCCGTTTATTTATAATTTATTCTTAATTGTTGTGGCATTATTTCTTCTTATGGAGATGCTGTGTTGTCACTTTGTTATTAATTTAACTGAATTGACCTAATTTAACTTTACTCAGTGAAAGTTGCATTGTATGTAAAACTGCATTGCTGAGCTGCTTATAGAAATGCTCAAATCTCCAACAATAAACTACTTTCAGGCAGGTTAATTTTGCTTCATTCTGTCTGCTCTATAATTTCACATACGTCAGATTGCAGATTGAAATGTAAAAAAAGAATACAACTTTTCTGTGACAGAGTCTGTAACAGGTTTGATTTAATAGTCTTGTTTTGTGTTGCTTGCAGCTGTTTATATACTGTAAGTCTTTCTTCTGATTTTTCAGTACCTGCAGACTGCAGGTACTTAAAGCAAGATCCATATAAGCAGTGAGACTTGTGGGCATTTGTGCATGTGGCACAAACTGCTTTTTTATTTTCTTTGGAATTTCATGAATTTCCTAGACTATAAAATTTATTTTTGGTGTACCCCAAGGTTTGACTGTGGGCCCCGTTTTTTTTCTCCTTTTACATGGTTCATCCTGGTCACTCACAGACCAAGATGAACAGATTTTGTAATCTACACAGACAGCAGATTTGTGATTTATTTATGATATTTACTATGGGTTAACTTTTCCCACCACAGGAGCTCTTTTGCTTTTTTCAGCCATCAAAAGTTTCAGCCTTCAAAACTGTGTAATATTAGAAATCAAAACAAGTATTACAATGCACAACGTCCTGTCCACCAAGACATCTTTTTTTTTTAAGGACAGTATATAGACACAATTAAAACTGATACCAATTCTTTCCCTCTGATTTTAACACCACCTGTGTAAGAAGGATTTTCTCATCTTCTAACACCCACATCCTTCTTTAGTTTCATATTTTCTTTACGTTTTCACTGCAGCATCAGACACTGAATGTGATTAAGTGTAGCAGCGCGTCCTGCAAAAAACTATTTTGACTAACCTGCAAACAGTGCATCTGGTGGCCCTATACCCTTATTTTCACCCCATCCTTAACCCAAAACCACCCACTGATTAAAGCTGTGAAGTATCCTGCAACACAGGACATGAATCAATAAGTGAATTAGACTCCACTTTCAGCTTCCTCTCCAGCCAGCCGGCCCCCAAACCAGCTGCCCAGGATAATGGTCCTGGACATGGAGGAGTGTGGGAGCGAGAAAAGGCGGCTTGGGGACAAAGAAGCTTTAAAGATAGAGTGATATACTGCTGTGGCACACTATTACTATATCCCAGCCCATCTCCAGCAGTATGTGACACTACCAGAGACACATTTTTCTAAAGCTCATTCATATTTTACATTTCCTTTAAAGAGTAAGGAGATACTACCAATGCACAGTTACTATCAGAATCTCAGCAGGGTGCTGGTTTCTCACCAGCAAGAGAATCATTCTCTCTTGATGTGGTCATCATTATTATTTTTTAAACTGTGGTGACAGCTTTGCTGCAAACCACTTAATACTGCAGATCTTCCTAGAAATAATTTGTCAAACTGCGTCATAAGCACTGTAGCAACAGTGTTCTGATTTTATCCCTTTTCTCTCTTCCACCACAGAGGTATTACTGTCCATTCACACGGCTCCTTTTTCCTCTCTTTTCCCCAGAACTACAGTTCTTTAGTCTGTGTTTTAGGTTGATGTGATAGTTGATGTACAGTACTTAACATTTAAAAAAGGATGATTGCACACTAAACTCCAGCAGTCTTATTGTAGTAGCAGTGGATCAGCCACACTGGATATCTTTCAAGCATCAGATACACCCCCATGCTACTCACATGCTACTACAGCTTTTACTCTGCAGAAATGTTTAGTTCTACTTAAAATATGTGTTCGTACTGGCTGAGAGTCACAGAACAAGAGAGAAGAGAAGAAGATATCCTTCTCATTGTCCTGCATGGACCCTTCATTCACCTACTTACTCAGAGAGCAGTTTAAAGTTAGAATGTGGAAACAACATGAAGAAGAAACATGATGTGTTGCAGCTGTTGTTGTATTTATCGCTCAAAGTATAAACAATATGTTGATAGCTGCTTTTAGTATATAACTGACTTTTATCAGGGTTACTGCTACTGAATAACTTTCCTAGCTAAAGTGGATTACTCTAAGTGGAGACCAGCTAACACAACCTGTGCAGAGGCTGTGATCATGTGACCTGTGGGTTTAGCTGACTTCATTCTGCAGTATATAAGCAGATGTTGCATGAGCCGCCATGGCTGCGTTTCAGTCCCTGAGCAGTATGATGCTAGTATATAAGTGAATTTTATGTGTTTCTAAACACCATCATTCAAACGGATGGTTCCTACCAAAGTCCTTCTAGAAGCAAGTCCTTTTACTCAGCAGCCATGCATATATGAGCACTTATATTTATTTATTTTAATTGACTTTCATTTCAGTGTTCAATGGGACATAAAAAATATACAAAAACACACACACAATGTCCAGAATCTGATTAAAAAAACACTATTCAAAACATAAAAATGTAAATCATACACGTTTCCATTTATCATCAAAATATTATTAAAATATTTACAGTCATGACAAATTTTGAGAATGACACAAATGTTTGTTTTCACAAGGTTTGCTGCTTTTTAGACCTTTTTTTTTTATCAAATGTTTCAATGTTTTACTGAAGTATGACAAACGTTTCATGAGTTTCAAAGGCTTTTAATGACAATTGCATTAAGTTCATTTAAAGAGTCACTGTTTGCAGTGTTGGCCCTTCTTTTTCAAGACCTCTGCAATTTGCCCTGGCATGCTGTCAGTCAACTTCTTAGCGGAACCCTGACTGATAGCGACCCGTTCTTGCATGATCAGTGTTTGGAGTTTGTTAGAATTTGTGGGGTTTTATTTGTTAATCTGCCTCTGGAGGATTGACCACAAGTTCTCGATGAGATTAAGGTCTGGTGAGTTTTCTGGCCGTGGACACAAGTTTTCAGGGTTTTGTTCCCTGAGCTACTTAGTTATCACTTTTGCCTTATGGCACGATGCTCCATCATGTTGGAAAAGACGCTGTTCTTCACCAAACTGTTCTTGGACTGTTGGGAGAAGGTGCTCTTGGAGGATGTTTTGGTCCATTCTGTATTCATGAATGTGCTGTTAGGCAAAATTGTGAGTAAGCCCACTCCCTTGGATGAGACGCAAACCCACACACGGATGATCTCAGGATGGTGTACTGTTGGCATGACACAGGACTGATGGTAGCACTCACCTTTTCTTCCCCACACAATCATTTTTCCAGAAAGAGGGTTCATCAGCGAAAATGACTTTGCCCCAATCCTCAGCAGTCCAATCCTTTTGCAGAATATCAGTCTGTCATTGATGTTGTACCTGGAGAGAAGCGGCTTTGTTGCTGCCCTTCTTGACACCAGGCCATCCTCCAAAAGTCACTGCACGTATAGATGCACTCACACCTGCCTGCTGCCATTCATGAGCAAGCTCTGCACTGGTGGTGCCCCAAGCCTGCAGCTGAATCACCTTTAGGAGATGCTCCTAGTGCTTGCTGGACATTCCTGGGCACCCTGAAGCCTTCTTCACAACAATTGAACCTCTGTCCTTGAAGTTCTTGATGAGCCGATATGTGGTTGATTTAGGTGTAATCAATACCCGTGCCTGTGGAGCACTTTGTATGCACAGCAATGATATGTTTGCTTCCTGGTAACCATGGTAGAAAATAGGAAGAACAATGATTTCAAGAACCACCCTCCTTTTAAAGCATCCAGTCTGCTATTTGAAATCAATCAGTATGACAGAGTGATCTCTATCCTTGTCCCCATCAACACCTGTGCTAATGAGAGTATCGCTGAAAAGATGTCAGCAGGTACTTTTGTGGCAGGGCTGAAATGAAGTGGAAATAGGCTTTTTGGGATTTAGTTCATTTTCATGGCATAGAGGGACTTTGCAGTTATTTGCAATTCCTCTGTTCACTCTTCATAACATTCTGGAGTGTATGCAAATTTCCATCATAAAAAACTAAAGCAGCAAATTCTGTGAAAACAAATACTTGTGTCGTTCCCAAAACATATTGTAAACACAAACCATATAATGAGTAGAACTGGATGCTCTGTCAAACCTCCTATAAAAACTGTGATAAACTGAGAAAAACACTGGTGCTAAGTCAGGTGCCAGCTGACTGGGAAAAGTACAGGTAGAACATCGAGTGTTTCAAATAGTTTTGGTCTGGAATATAAATTTGGCTTGCAGGTAGTTGACATAAAGAAAGCACAGATTAAAGTCAAGCAGCACTTGCTGTTTAGTGAAGTCAAAGAAGTGGAGTCAGTGAGCAATATCCTTTAAAAAGCATGATGCGTATGCATTATACTTGCATAGCTTTGTAAATGATGCTTTGCCAATATTATTTCAAGGGGAATGACAACTTATATTAGTTGAGTAAAACAGATTGTACTCCACTAAGTTACACTAAGTTACCTATCAGGGCGTGTCTGTTTTGATAGATGCACTCCTTTTGTACCTGTTTAATTTGTGCAGTGTCATACATTTGTTAATGCCTGCGCCTGATACAGTCACATATAATCAACAAAGACTGTTGGAGTCAGCACAGTCAGGCATTTCCATCAAACCATGTTTGGCGTTTCTGGGACAATCCCAACCAAAGCCATCAAAAAGTATATGAATCAGTTCATCACATGTGCCCTTATTTGAAATTTCCACCTATTGTACCTCTGTGTTTGTATGGCTATATTTCTTCAATACATCAACATATTAACATTCTGTTTTTTCAGACATGTAGAGGAACACCCCCCCCCCCCCCCCCGGCAACTGTCACACCCGATTTGGTAAGATTCAGACAACAGGAGTAACAGCTCCGTTATGGGCCCTGGGGCAAACATTTTTGGGCCCTTATTGCCATGTTGTAATGGAGCAAACACAGCATCTCCCACTCTGTCTCACACACACACACACACACACACACACACACACACACACACACACACACACACACACACAAACACACACACACA
>JAVDPK010001184.1:5714-15929 GCA_034780415.1 Cichlasoma orientale
GTGTTTGTTTATTTCCTGTTTACTTTACCTCCCATACACTGTTTCTAGTTTTCTGATCTGCTGTTTACCTTTTGTTCAGCTGTGTTTAGTTTCCCTTCTGTTTCCACTTTAAATGCTTCTGCTCTGTTGCTCCCAGTGTGTTCCCTGTGTTCTGAGTTTCATTTGGATTTATTGTTTTGGATTTATTCAGCCTCTATAAAGGTTGCTTTTTATTCTGCCAAGTTTGCCTCACAACTCTGCATTTGGGTCATTTACGTCACACATCCTTTAAATCACTTGTCTGAGATTTTTAGTGGATGCTGTTGTGAATTTGAACATTGGAGGTCACGTCGTTCTCGAGTTATGGCCAACGTTAAAGTTTTTGTGGAACAGACACTGCGGACGACACCACTGACACCAAGGCTATGACAACAGCTTGATTTTTTTTATCTAATAATGTTGATGCGATTTTTCAAAAACGGAAGTACGAGTGTGGCTTGAAATTTTAAACTAGCTCTCTGGTGTATGTGGGGTACAAAAAGTTTGAAAACCACTGCCTTAAACCAAAACTTCTTATGGGACACAGCAGTTAAAAAGTCCTGTACTCTATGTATCAAACACTCCACCCTTATGCCACTCTTATAACTTCTGTGCAAACATCAGATGTCCTGATTGGGAAAAACACTACCAGACATAATCAAGAGAGGGATCAAATTTCATCCTCCGGTTAAACTGAACATCGGAGCAGCATGAAGTCACAGAGCAGCAGCTTACTCATTATGATGATATTTTTTGGGTTATACATCATTACAGTGCAAGGCTTAAACTGAATTAGGCAGACTCCAGAGTGCATCAGTAATAATGACCACAGCCAGGTGCAGTGCTGAGCCAGCACGATGCCAGTGCGCTCAGCTTATCCACTTTCTGGTCTAGACATTAAAACTATATTGCCCATGAATGATGTTTCATCCTGCCTGCTGTAATACACACACACACACACGCGCACACACACGCGCACAGACACACACACACACACACACACACACACACACACACATGAATCCTCCTCTATGGCTAAAGTGTGCGGTCTTTAAAAGTACAAGCATGAGCTTGGAGGGGGATTGGAGGGTTTCCTTAACATCTCATATTCTAACAGCTAAATTGATTACACTGCAGTTTCTTTTGTGATTCTTTTATCTCTTGCATTCAGCTAAATTAGAGAATCTAGCTCGTTTGTATTTGCTACTACAATTGCCCACCTTCAGACAACTGACAAAAGCATTTCTGGGGGAAATAATTATTTGATCCCCTGTTGAATTTCTAAGTTTGCTCACAAAGAAATGAGCCGTCTCTAAATTTTATGGTAGTTTCATTTTAATAGTGAGAGACAAATTAATTTGCATGTCAATGACTGAACTAAATATTTGACGCCCTACAATCCAGCCAGAATTCTGGTTTCCACAGATTACCATCAATCAATTACAGATATTCCTGATCTCACCTTGCTATGTGTATGAAGCACAGCTGTTCACAAAATCAGTTTCTCCCATCCTAACCTCTCCATCACTACGGTCAAGACCAGAGAGCTGCCAAAGGATGTCAGGGACTCTAGAACTGCACAAGGCTCAAATGGGTTACAAGACCATCAGGAAGGAGCTTGGTGAGGTGCCAACTGTTGGTGCAATTACTCAGAAATGGAGAAATATAAAATGCCCTCAGTCTGGAGCTCCATGCAAGATCTTGCCTCCTGGGGTGAGGATGACCATGAGAAAGGTGGTGGATCATCCAAAACTACATGGGAGGAGCTTGTTAATGATTTGAAGCCAGTTGGGATCACAGTCACCAAGAACACATGACACCATTATGGACCGTAATGCAGCGCCCGCAAGGCCCTCGACTTAAGAAGGCACACGTACAGACACATCTTCATTTTGCCAGTGAACATCTAAATGATTGAGAGAAGGCTTGGTCAGATGAAACCAAAATCAAGCTCCACCCACTGTGTTTGGAGGAAGGGAAATGCTGAGTATGACCTAAAGAACACCACCTGCATAGTCCAGCACGATGGTAGAAACATGCTTTGGGACGGTTTTTCCTCTAAGGGTACAGGACGACTTCATCACATTGAGGGGCCAATGGACGGGGCCACATACTGTGAAATCTCCTTCCTTCCTTCCCTCAGCACTGGAGATGAGTGACAGATGGGTCTTCCAGAATGACAATGATCCAAAACATACTGCCAAGGCAATGAAGGAGTGGCTAAAGAAGAAGCACATTAATGTCAGTCTTATAGAAAATCTGGGGTGGGCCAGAATCCCTCCTGAGACGAGTGCGAACCTGGTGACCAACTACAAGAAACGTCTTACCATTGTGCCAACAACTGCTTCAAGACTAAAGGCTTCAAAAAAAGACAGCCCACACGGTAATGCTTCCTTCCAGCAGCAGTAGAACCTGATTTCCTTTGTTCCCCACAAAAACACATTAGATACTTAATGCCTAAAAAATTAAAGTTTCATCTACTGCCTTCCAGAGTGGCCATTGCATTATAAAATACGGACACTTTAAACGGTGAAATTATCTTTCAGATAATTTGACATGTTGGCAGAGAGGATGAAAACCACACTTGTTCTCTCGTGTGGAGCTGCGATGAGGGAAACTGCTGAACAAGCCACAACTAGGACCCCATGAATTATGCATCAATATTCAAACTGCTTAGCTGGAGCAGTGACTTGATTGTCTGTCATTCATAATTTACTTGTGGGATGTTTATGACACACTATTCTGGAACTCTGAAACAAAAACACAAGCATACCAGTTTAGAAGCACACACAAACTTTTGAGTTATTATTAAACTCAAATAACATTTTATTAAACTAAAAATGATCACCATGAGTCCACTGCTGACTGCAACAGATTCAAACCAAACACAGTGCTGAAGGATGTGATGAGCCAAAGCACATCTAGAGACACAAAGCACAATCATAGCTGTGTTTTTTCATTTTTGTGGTTCTTTCTTTAGTCTCTTGAGTTTAGTTGTTAATTAAAAAAATGCTTAGATTTGAGTTTTTATTAGTTTCAGTGTTGGTTTTAGATTTTTTGTTTTATAATATTATGGGAGGTATTTTGTCAGGATTTAAGAAGTTCAGAAAGAAAAATTGAAATATAAGGTGAATACTTGTGAAAGCAATTAGATTCACACTGAAGTATACACCCCAGTCTCAATTTAGATATGCATTACAGTTTCAGTTAGTGTTCCTTTTTAATTTAGGTTTAGCCTTTATTTTAATTTTGAGTGACCAGGAAGGACAGGATAAGAAATGAGCATTAGAGAGACATCTCAGGTTGTGTAGTTTGGAGACAAAGTTTGAGAGGCAAGGCTGAAATGTTTTGCTCATATGCAGAGGAGGGAGAGTGGATATACTGGACAAAGGATCTTGAAAATGTAACACCCCAGCAGGAAGAAGAGGGGAAGACCACAGAGGATTCATGGATGCAGTTAGGGAGGGTTGGTGTGATAAAGGAGGACTCTAGGATAGGGTGAGATGGAAGCTTATGATCCACTGTGGCAACTCCTAAATGGATCATCCAAAAGAAGATTTCCATTAGCTAAAATAATTTTTCACACCTAGTTTCGTTTAACTAACATTGCCTCCGTTACACAGGTTCAAAGTATGATAAATTGTAAGGTGACTGCCCTTCAATAATACAGAGAAAACCCCAACAATCAAAACAACCCCCTATGAGCAAGCACCAGAAACCTCAAGCAGAATCAAGCTCAGGGAGGGGCAGCCATCGTCCTCTCTGAAGGCAGAAAGCCCGACAAAAGAAGAAGAGAGCCAGAGATTAACAATAATGATTTACTGCAGAGCGGTATATAAACACAGAGACCCTCCCTTAGTTACGTTGGCTATTGCAATAACTAAGGGACTGTTCAGGGTAACCTGATCCAGCCCTAACTATAAGCTTTATCAAAAAAGAACGTTTTAAGCCTCTGCCTCCCATTCTACTTTTAAATACCCTTTGAACCACAAGTACGCCAGCAGTCTGACAGCAAAGTGCTCTATTGGAGTAATATAGCACTACGAGGTCTTTAAGATAAGATGGGGCCTGATTATTCAGGACCATGTATGTGAGGAGAAGGATTTTAAATTTGATTCAGATTTTAAATAGGAGCCAATGAAGAGAAGCCAGTACAGGAGAAATCTGCTCTCTCTTTCTAGTCGCCATCAGTACTCTAGCTGCAGCTTCTTGGATCAGCTGAAGGCTTTTCAGGGAGCTTTTCGAACAACCTGATAATAATGAATTACAATAGTCCATCATAGATGTAATAAATGCATGAAATTTTCAACATCACTCTGAGACAGGATGTGTCAAAGTTTAGAGATACTGTGCAAATACAAGAAAACAGTCTTATATATCTGTTTAACATGTGCATCAAAAGACATCCTCATCAAAAATGACTCCAAGATTCCTCACGGTGTTACTGGTGATGCCATCCAAAGTAAGTAATAGCCTCAGTTTTATCTGAATTTAGTGGTGTGTGTCATCTGGCTTCAAGAACAGATAAAGCTGAGTATCATCTGCATAGCACCAATTCATTACAATAGTCTCAAGGTGCTTTATATTATAAAGACCCTACAATAATACAGAGAAAACCCCAACAATCAGACAAACCCCAAAACCTTGGTGGCAGTGGGAAGGAAAAACTCCCTTTAATAGGAGGAATCCTGTGGCAGAACCAGGCTCAGTGAGGATATACTGATGGGTATTACTGAATTACTTTGATGGCATTTAATTTTTTTTTTTTTAGGAAATTCAATACACTTGATGATTGTCAGGCAAGTTCCAAATGTTTCCAGTCCCCACTGCCTGAATAAAGTGAGTAAATGGGTATTGAATGATCACTAGCTATTAATCAGATAGATAAAGTGTTTTAAAGACATAAATGGTTATTGTCATAGCTTTGTATCTCACAGCTGGTCAGCAGCAGACATTCCAGGTTCCAGTCGCCAAGGTAACCCTCTAATGTATTTACCCTCCTGACATATGTCAATCACTCACATTGCCACTGCTAGTTGCTTCAATCATTGAGATAAGTTCAACCCGTGAAACACTCGCTTCACATTGGTATAGTCATGCGAAGAAAAAACAAATTCACAGTGCAGTCATTACAGGAGCTACATTTCAGATTCTACAGGTCTAAGTTACATCTGGACAAACCATAAGCCTCCTGCAACAATCTTCTTTGAACAGATGAGCCAATATCTGATATTTGGATATTTGATATGGCAAAAATACAGACTATCAGCACAAACACCCCATACCTACTGTTGGTACGGCACAGTAGTGGAAGGGTCATGATTTGGGCTTGTTTTGCAGCCACAGGACCTGTGCACCTTGCAGTCATTGAGTCAATTATGAACTCCTCTTTTGCACTTTGGTAAATGGAAAATGGACTAGTTCTTATGTAGTGCTTTTCTGCTCTAGCTGAGCACTCAAAGTGCTTTATACAAATGTTTGCATTCACCCATTCACGCACATTCATACTCTGATGGCTGCATCGAAGAGCAACTTGGGGTTCAGCATCTTGTATCCCAGGGATACTTTGACATGCAGAATGGAACAGCCAGCATGACCTACTCTACTTCCTGAGCCACAGACACCCCCAGCTGTGTGACAAGAAAATGCATCTGGGCAATCAAACACAGAAGCCTGACTCTAATATCAATACTCCCAGTCTGGAAATGTTTATATTAGTCTGGTGTTGAGACGCCTTTATTAATGAACCAACCCAATGGGAGTTCTGCAAGAATGAGGGCATCACATTCTTGTGCCAATGCTAGGATTAGCTCCAAGCAAAAATGGATGTAGATGAGATTAGTACCACTGTATAAACTCGGCTTACAGACTGAGCCTGATCGATATAGGACTTTAAGACTGATATTTGGTGACTTAAAAATCAAAAAAAAATTTTTTTCTTTCAGATACATGAAACAAACAGATCTCCTTAACATTTTTTAGGTGGAGTTATTTATGAGTCTTTACTAAGGGTCTGTTACAGATATAGCTCCCTTACAATCAGACATACAGTCCCAGTCAAAAGTCTGGACACACTTACCCGGTCATATGAATGGGTGAGTGCATCCAAATCTTTGAGTGGTATTGTACATTTTCCAATGATAAAGAGAAAGTCCTCAGGCAAGTCAGCTGCTAACTAGTTCTTTAGCAGCTGCAGCTACACAGACACATTTGTCAGTGGTAATGTTATAAGAATGTCACTTCCTGTTTGCTTCACACACTGGGCAAGTGGTTCACATTTATTCTAAAACTGATCACACTGAATTAAAGGGAAAAAAAAACACCTCCTAAACTATGGCAACAATTAACCTTATATATTATATATTCCCCAGTGAAGAGTGGTTCAGTTCAGGTAAAGTGCACGCATTACTACACGTTCTCCTCAGCCAGCAGTGAGCATTAGTAAGATCTGAAGACACTCACCCTGTTAAAGCGTTTGGCCTGGAAGAGATGTCCATTCACTTGGTAGAGCTTCCTCCATCTTCTGGCCCCCCGGCGATAGATCGATTCTAGGATAGAGATTAAACGGTTGAAGAGTAGCAGCATGATATGGGACTAATTGGGAGGGGGATGCAAAGATGAGTGATAAAACTGAGTAAAAACTGAGGTAAAGGTCCAGCTTCTGTTCCTTTGTGTGAAATCTAAGCTTGAGAGAAGGAAAATAACTGTAAGGTTTCTCTACAAGTGTAGAAGCATGCTCACACTCGCCACTCCCTCCCTCAGCAGTCTACTCTCTTCTTTAATCACCTCCCTTCATATTTCATCTCTTCTTTCCTTCCTCAATAGCTCCATCACTCATTTTTTTTACTCTTGTGATGAATGGATTTATCAGTACCTTCTAATGCCTATTATTCAGATGACACTTTAAAGGTGTAGCTATTTATAACAGGACCAGGTAGTCAGCTAAAAATAAACTGCAGGTTCATTAACATGCGCTTTGCAGTGTGCTAGAACTGGTGTTTGAAACAATATTTAATTCTACATTCTTACAAAATGTTTCCTGGGTTCATCAATATTTTTGACCTTCTGAAACAAGCCTATCAGACACATCATTATTATTAAGCTCATTGGAAGGAATGAGATGAATAGGATCACAAAGACTTCTAGATAGACAGGTTTACCAATATCTTCTCTGCTGGGTTTATTAATGGATTATTTGGTCATATTTCTGTCAGTATATGTGCTCTCATCCTGGTACATCACACCCATTTCGCCAGCTGTATCTCACCACTGGACGCAAGATGCCTTGGCATCAATTCCTTGATGCACCAGCTGCAGCAATGCTGGTCATTAAAAGACAGCATTGAAGTTGCAGGAATAGCAGTGGCACACGTTCACATCCTGTTTTTTGTTGCTTCCTTTTCACTCAGCAGTTTGTTTACTTTTTGTTTTGTTTTTACAAAGATGGCACCTTGGAGCCAGTGACCCTGCAGCAATCCACACAACAGTGATGTCCTCTATTACCTACAGTATGTCAATGGCCAGTATATTTACACTGGCTACTGAGCTGCTGGCTATGACAGTAAGGACACAGACAAACCTTTCTGGTATCTAAACTGGCTGACAAGACCATAGAATACCCTCGTATGCTCAGTGTGTGTGTGTGTGTGTGTGTGTGTGTGTGTGTGTGTGTGTGTGTGTGTTTTAAATCAAACCTAGCTGTTAGCATTCCCAACCTCATGCAGAAAATTGAGTCGCTTGGGCAGTTTTCTGGTTATGACATCGACAATATTAAATCATCTACAGCAGTGGTTCCCAAAGTCAAGAGTGCTGCGGCCCACTTAAAAACCTGAAAAATCCCATGAGACCCCCTCCCGGCTGTCCGATGGTGCCAGTCAGTGAAATTTCTGTCTGCCGTCACTCTCATCAAAATACAAGAGAAAGTGCTGCACTTCCTTTAAAATTTGATTCATAAAACAAGAACAACACAGGCTGTTGGCTATAAATTGCTAACTTCTACCCAGTCATATGTAAAGTGCTAACGTCAATATGTGACCCACCTGCCACTGGGACACAAACTTCTATACAAGAGCAGTAAATTTAGGTCAGAGTAATGAGCAATACCACAAACTAACCAGCCCTATTCCCAGTTTTAATCCACTGTTTATATAAATAAATGCATTTATATAAATATGTAACTGTACATACCTGTGAGTAATTTCAAACTGAATTTCTGTTATTACGGAACACACACACACACACACACACACACACACACACACACACACACACGATGTCGGCCCACCCTTTACTCTAACAGCTTCAACCAGGGTTCATACTTTTCCCTGATCACATTCAAGCACTTTTTAAGCACGTTCAAGGTCCATTTTCAGGATTTTCCAGCACATTAACACTGTGATACATTTTTATACAAATACATACACGGTCAAAATTATTTGACATTTTTAAATCGCATTAAAAAAATGTTATTATGCCACAAGTCACTTGACAGAAAACAATAAGTGCTGACAGTTAATTCGGGAAACTTTATTCTCCAGATTGTGAGCAAATCCATTTAAAACAGCTCTGATGTTGCTGCCACAGTGTAACTCTGTCTAATGCAGTAACCCGAACTATCCATCAAAGTGACCAATCACATTAGGCTCCGCCCAAGCACTGTTCCAATTCAAAGGCAAGTCTGAAAATTATTGTAGTCATTTTTAATATTGCTCCTAACAGCAGGAAACCTTAATTTCAGGTTGGTCAATCAGACTTTAAAACAGTAAATCGTAAACCAGTAAATTTGCTGACTTGCAATAAGCTGGACATACTGATACTGAATAATGGCTGTGAGCATTAAAGCCTTATTATTATGTTTGTGCCACACAACTATATTGTTTTCCAGCCCCACTGTTGCACTGGCTGACACTCCTTCATCACCATGTCGCCACTCTGTAACCCAGTGAAACCCCAATCCTACATTATTTCTCCCAGTCTGAGTCACAAAACAGAGGCCAGCTGTACACATTTTTTTAAATCAAAGAATATATTTCTGAGATGCTTTCTACAATAGCTGTTTTCAGAGAAGCCAGAAATTACTGGGAGATCGATTAAGCCATTTCTATGGGACTTAGTTATTCTGGTGGCTTGGGCAAATAGTCAAAACCAACAAAACAGCACAGCTATTATGATCTATTCTTTACTCCTATTTTAATCAACTTCTAAAAAAAAATTTCCAATTATGATTCAGTTACTTGAATGAAAATATAACACCTTCAATTTGGTCCCCCCTGTAGCTGCAACATAACATTATAACAGCATTCAGCACTCAAAGCTATTTTAGTATCATTATTTGGACCAAGGATAAATGCACTGTGCTACTGCTTGACTGAATTCACCAAAGCACATTAGATGCCGTAGGTGTAGTCAGCTCATCAAACTGTAAGTGAGCAATTAGCATTACGGAAGTTAATTTTACTTGTGACCCTTTAATTAGAATAAAATGACAAACACTATTAAATTTGACATGCATGAAGCTTTAATGACACTTTCCCATAAAGATAATATCTCCCCGTCTCATCAGACACATTTTCACTAAAAAAGTGGTAAAGACCTCCAATAATCTTACGCTACTTCAAGAGGTCATTAAACTAAGGCTTTTGATTGAAAGACCTCACAGAAATGATACAGCACACATTTAAAGAGCATATTGCTGTGTTGTCAAAGTGAATAAGCAGCAGCACTTTGCACAGCCGTGGGTTCTGATAAACCTACTGAAACACAAATCAGTACAGGAGGCAGGGCAGTCTGTGTGTGTGTTGCCTTGTGCAGCATCAACAAAACAAATAATTCACCACAGAATTAAGTGAACCAGTTGGCTGGATTACATCAAGCGTTGCCTCCCACTAATTATTCATTAGCTTCTCTCCCAGCGCATCCCCGTCTCTGCTGGTTTTCCAGTCTAGTTGTTGTCTCCAGTGACGGGTGCAGCCTTATAACTTCCTCCACTCACACAACTTTTGCCTCTGTTGCTATGGTAGCCCCAGCCCACCATATACCCAGCTATTATTAGTTTGCTGTGAGGATGTCAGGATAACACTGTCAACAAAAGTGCATCCTATCAATAAATTCTTCCATCTCTTCTTCTGAAAGCACATTGTGCTAAATCAGGCTGAACATACTGCAATCAGATCTGTAGTTGGTCGTGTGAACAATCAG
>JAVDPK010001185.1:0-15490 GCA_034780415.1 Cichlasoma orientale
GACACCCTCTCTATTTTTAAGATTAGGCTTAAAACTTTCCTTTTTGATAGAGCTTATAGTTAGGGCTGGATCAGGTGTATGTTTGAGAAGGAAGTGAGTGCTGCTATTTTACTTTGAGCTTGGCTGAGCTTCAGACCCCCCGGTCATAATTTTTGGTTGGCAGAACTAAATAACCAGATTTCACATGTTGCAGCCACAAACGCTCATCGATATAAAAATTACAAACGCCTGCCTGAAACAGCAGTGAGGCCAGAAGCAAGAATACCCTCAGCCTGAATGTGTGGATGCTCTGAATCACTGCGTGCTCGTACCTGCATCATCAGGACCAAACTGGGACCAGAGTTCCTGGAAGAGCAGATCTGAAAGGAAACATGAGGATAAAAGTTTTCCTGAAAAAACCAAACACTCGATGTGAAGGTACAGATTTTCTTTTATTGGTAGTTTCATATACAATATAATATTTATATATATTTATAGTGTGTACACGAATTGTTTCCACTAAAAAGTCATTCTGCGCCTTTTTTACAGCCGTCAGATCGTCTCGAGGGAATGAACACTTGAATATAGACTTTAATTTTTCAGTTGCATAAAAATACATCATCTCATTTGTCTCACGTGGAGAGTTTAAAGTATTTACAGTGTGAAAATGCTTGAATGTGATGTGCTTTTAGTTCCCTTTGTCTATGCAATAAAACTCTTAGCAGCCCTTTTTTAAAGTCGTATCTCACTCTGGTCCTTCATCGACTGTCAGTCTCAGAATTAAAGGTTTGTATAAAGGCGGGGATCTTAATCCTTACTAAAAGCTTAATGCTTCGTGTTTATGATGACTGTGTGAAACTCTCAGCTTCAACCACAGCTCATCACCTGCACGCAGACGGAGCGTTACCCGGCTGACTGTTTAACCTCAGTCACGCCATACACAGGTATCAGGTATCCTGGTCACATGATCACAGGTGACGCCTCCGCCGAGTCCGAAAACCCTGAAACGAGTTGTGGCTCCGTGTCTCTTTATGCTGGGCGACCTCGAAATGATCTTACAGAACGAAACAAGATAAACTTTTATTTCCTGCACAGGTTATTTGGCTCTTTGCTGAGGGAGCCACGGCAATGCCAACTGACTGATGAAGACTGCAAGATGAAGGTGAAACCCAGAATACTCTGAGCTGATGTCAAACTAAAACTCTTCAGTCTCAGAGCAGTTTGATGCAGGGGAACTACGGGGCCCTGGAAGGGTCATTTCTGACTGACTCACAGCGTTCCACCAGAGTGAAATACTCCTTTAATACTGAAAAACCTTCAGCGAGTACTCGCCACGAGCTAAAACGTCCCTCTGAGAACGGCGCCGCCAAACCCTGACCAATACCAACGCTTCAACTTTAACAAGCACAAATCCAAAATTAAAAACTAAAGGCAACGTCTGGAAGTCCTGAAAGCGCAACATCCCAGTGTGACTGGAGGTTTCTCCTCATTTCAAACCAAAGTGCTCTTAAATAATCAGAGTTCTTAAATAATCGATCGTTTCCGAAAGCCTGAGGCCAAAAAAACAAAGACAATCCAGCAACAATCACAGCTGGAGCCGTGGAAGCGGCAGAGGGATTATTCTGAGTGATGACGGTTGCAGCTTTAGTGCAGAAAAGCCAAACACATGTTGGAGGCAGGGCCTGAAGTATGCGCTCTGCTTTCATCTGTACTGCAGTCACAACGGTTTAAACCCACATCCACGTGCTGACAGCGTTCAGTGGCTTTAAAATGTTGCCGGCTTAAAGTGATTTATTTGACTAATTCTGAACAAGTATTAAAGAAAGGACGCAGAGCTGCTGATCAAGCTGAAAGTCTGAGAGGATCATGTTAGGGCAAAGTTTCAAAACAAAAAAAACGCTCATCTGGAGGCTTCGCCAACCACAGGGTGACATCACTCTGTCCTCAGCTCATCGTCTGATTTCGAGCTTTACGGGCCGACTTTAATCTGTCTGCACTCTGCAGCAGAGAGAGGAACTGGGCCCAGAGATCTGCTGGTCACACCGGAGATCCTGGAAAAGGAACCGGGAGGAAACACAAGCCGGATCCACGAGTGTGGATCCACCCGCTGTGGTGAAGCGGCCGACAGCACCTACCACTCACTGATGGATTTAAACCAACCATAAATAATGGCTGATTCTTTCAGTCACTGGATGCTACTATAATATTTCAAACCACCTTTTCCTGTAAAGCAAAGGCCACATCTGGCTGTACAGCCACGAGCAAAATCTCCAGTCACACTGGAAAGGTGCATTACACATAAAAAAGTAATCTGAGACACTTTAAGGACATGAAGCTTGAGGATGAAGCCGTCAGACAGACTTCCTCTCATTCTGCTTAAAGCTGAAAGCTCAACAACACCAGAGACGCTCGACACCAGAATCCACCACGGCTCGGTCCAGCTACATTAAACTGCTCCTCTCTCCAGAGCTACTGACAGCATGGTGTTTGTGCAAAGTTTAACACACACACACACACACACACACACAAACACGCACAGGAAGTTGTCGTAAAGCTATGGTTTGTCTGTACAGCGACAAGAATTTGGCAGCGTGTTGTTACCTCAGAGGAAAGTCTGTCCGGCCTCAGAAGCTTCAATAAACGATTAAATGATTTAAATCTGAGTTTTGACACTTTTTCCTGGATTTTATTGAAATAAACAGTTTTGGCTTCTTTTTCTCCAGAGAACTGAAACTTGGTTTGGTGTCGGCCTCATCCTCCGACATCAGGACCTAAATGTGCCGGGTGGGTTCGTCTGGAGCGGGACAGACTCACAGCTGGTAACAGGTCATGAAATAAAGCAAGAAAACACAGAAAAAGCAGCAAAACTTAACAGCATTTCTTCCATGAGGATATGCGATCAATCTCTTAACGGAAAGATTAAAATGGTCTAACTGTGCAAAGTCGTGACAACAGAAAAATCTGCCTCTAAAAAAACCTACAAAGCTTTCGTGTCTCTGAAGCCGGCGGCGCTGGAGCAGCGACCGGCACTCAGCGGTTCATTATTTTTGGGAATGAAGACACTTCATTAAAAAGAGCTTATAGAGACTCTATATACAAACACATCTCACGGGTGATGGGTCGGTCAGACCAGGACGGTCCCGGTGGAAGAAAAACCGCAGACCTGATGTGTAACGAGCGCGCTAACCCGACCGCCGCTCCTCCGAAATGAAGACATGTTCAGGCACGATGAGTGATCGTAAGAAACTGTACAATGCTGTGCAAGTGCAAACGCTGGAAGCAGAACTGCAGCTCGCTTCTGAAACCTCCGCCCACATAAAATCACCGCCTCCGACCTCTGACCCCTGACCTGAAGTCAGCTTTGTGCTCACGTGTTGAGTCGACACAGGAACGAAATCCAGATCAATGAATTGGTGCTTATAGAAGTGACATTTTTAGAGGACGTCTGTACAGACCTGGTCACTGCCATACGGAGTGAACTCTGAATCATACGGAGCCTCCATGGGTGTGTGAGCCACTCACAAACACCATCCTGGTGTTTACAGGCTAGCTGACTGAAGCTGCTGAGTGCAGGGTACTGCTGCGAGCCGATTCTGTGCAGGGGTGGATGATCGGCCCAAAGGTTTCTGGTTAGTCTGGGACAGTTTCCAGATGATTCAGCAGATTGTCGGCCAAATAGTTTCTGATGGGCACAGAATAGTACGCCAAGCAGGTTCTGGTGAGCGCAAGATAGTTTGGCAAATGGTTAGCGGGATAGTTTCTAGGTAGAGCTGGATAAGTACTGATGGACACAAGGTAGTATGCCGGTACCCATCAGAAACCATCTGCCCCAAACAGTCTGGTGAGTGGCGAACAGTTTGGTAAATGGTTCTGTGAGCGCTGATCTGGTGAGCTGAACTCTTACTGGTTATTTTTGGAGGTTTTCTTGTAATCACACTCCCATCGAGGCTCCAAAGATTTTAAAATAAAACCACTGAACAATTCACACCCCAGGGCAGGCATTATGACTATTACCACAATGACAATACTTTATGGTAACACCATATGGCAAATTATCTTTAAGGGGGTTTGTACCTTGAACAGTCCTCAGGAAGAACTCAGTGAGAATCTAAATCTCCCGGAGGTCCTGGTGGTTCTGACAAATCAGAACAGACTGACGGGAGGGCGGGTTAAAGCATGAATGTACCTCAGAGGAGGAAGAGCACGACTTCTTTCTGCAGATTCAATATGTACAATCAAACCCTGCAGGCTGAAGGAAGGTCAGCGCACATCAGCTGCTCCGACTATTCACATATAGATACACTATGAACAAGAAGACCACCTCTCCACCTTTCCATTAACTGAGGACCAGTTTGGAAAACCAGCCAGAAACCTGACCGAAGTCTGTTGAGATTCTTCCAGAAAAACAGAAGGATTCAGTCTCAGCTGCGACTGAAAGGTTTCATTAAAACACAAAAGTCTTCCATGGCTGAGACTTGGATCAGTGGGAGAACTTCACCGTGCCTTCACGTGGTTTTGGGATCAGGAATGATAGCCTTGGTACATGGATCTGGTGAAGTGCCAGTCCAGATGTTCTTCCACTGATCCACAAGTCATGAACACTCATGACCTCCTCTTGTCTACATCAGCCTCATCATTTCTACATCTTCCTTACCGAAAGATTTTACAAATGTGACTTCAGGAAAAAAAAAAAGGTTCTGCAGAGGTTTGGTTTGGAGTTTGGTTCAGATCCCGTTGACTGAAGTGGAACCAAAATGTTCCTGAAGTTCCTCCAAAGACCATTTGGACAACAGTCTGTGTTTAAGTCCTGATTACAACTCAAGACCTCATCTGAACTATCCCAATAATTAACTGAACAGAACACGGAACTTCATAAACAGCATCACCTGATTGGTCCAATCGGACAGGAGCCCCGTGGTTTCATCCACTCATGAGCTGAGATCTCAGGCTCCAACCGAACTCTTCAACAGATTTTAGAGAAATTAAGCCAAAGAATGAGACCTCCTCAAGCTTTTCTGCTTCCTTCTTTAGTCCTGCTCGATGTTCATGTAAGGATTACCCAAAATCCTTTTCAGTCCAAGTCGCGTCTTTTGATTTCCAGCCCAACAACACAACCAGCGTGTCTTAAATTTCTCCGTAAACTTTCCCAAGTTCACTTCTTATTGCAGTGATGATGAGTTCTCTTCAGTTCATTTAATCTGCAGTGAGTGTGGCCCACACATGGGGTGGAGCCACAAAGTGACATGATTCTGGAAATGACACTCCAATCAGCCAATGGACACAGCTGGACAGCTAAAGCACTGACCCCCCCCCCCCAAAAAAAGAAAAAAAATATCCAGGCCCTCTCAGAGGGCAGGAAATCGGCTGAAGCAAAAAAGCATCTTCTTTCTGCTGCAGGAGGAGGCGGGGCTTACAGGGATGCTGACAGATGACTGGAGCAGATTTACAGTTTGATGAAGGTCGAAGTTCCTCCGGCTGCTGATGGTCGGTCTCCATCCACAGTGACGGGGTCAAGACTCTAGGTAAGGTGGGCTTTAGTGTCCGGGGTGTTGGTGGGAGGTGAAGGGGGTGAAGGAAGGTGGGGGGGAGAGAGACAGGGGGCGGGTCTGAGGACTGGCTCCTCCCACAGGAGGAGAGTCTGCCGCTGACTGCGAGACACTGAAGAGGAGAGACGGGAGAGATCAGTTTTTATGTTTTAAATTTTTAAACAATGCGTCTCTCAGGTGATCCTTACCTGACTGTGTAGCTGCTGCGGTGGGCGGGGTCTGTTACTCCAGCAACAAAAAGTTTCTTTGGGGGTCCGTCTGACTCCACCCCTCCTGGGAGAAGAAGTTTTACAAATTTATACGCCTCTATTCCATAACTGTAGAAAAATGAATGGTGATTAATAATTAAATGTTTTTTTATAATTTACCTTTCCTCTTCAGCGGAGTCAGCGGCGGCCACCTTACCGTGGCGCTGACCGCAGGTCTGCGGGCCAAACAACACATTCATCAGCACACCGATGCCATAAATACACAATAAATCTGCTTTTGACTTCAAACAAACCTGAACCTCCTGGTAGGGCTCGGGGACGAGTTGGGCGTGACGCCGCTGTCGTGTGACTGAAACCACTGAAGAAGAAACGATTCCGGGTTAAATGATCTGAACTTCTCTCACTGTGAGACCTTCTGATCCGGATTTACTTTGAGGACTTCAAGATGTTTAAACTAAATCTAGAAAAATCTCTTATTGGTCTAAAAACTGGATTACCCATGAGCCTCAGCGGGCTAGGCTAGAATAGAACAATCTGACAGGAAGTGCTACTATGAACCATCAAAATAAGAGCAAGGCAGCATGAAAGCTGGTGTGTAGATGCTCACCACTGATGTGTGGTCGTGCCACTGGCTGACTGGATTAACTGGGATCAGGCTGGAAGGACTGGAAGAGAGCGAGAGGAAGGGTTAACGAGAGCTCGTTTAATCCTCGAAGAGCCGGAGGAGAGTATTCGGATTACCTGAGTCTCTGCAGAGTCCCTCTGAGCGTCATCTCCGTGCTCTCCTCCTGAGATGAAGCAGAAAAGCACACACTGAAGCACCACTTTCTGATTACGGTGACGATAAACAGAGCAAATACAGGAAGAAAATGCTGCCGGTGGGAAACGGGAGGAAGTCATCTGTCCTCACCTGCCTCTTGTGGTCGAGCCGGTCGGCGGTCAGAGAGAAAGGAGACAGGGGGACGAGCTGGAAGAGGAGAAATGTGTAAAGCAGGAGCTAAAAGAGGCTAAAACATCAGAATCATCAAAGCTCCAACATATTAGGACATGTTTCAGTTTGTTCCTCCAGCAGAAGCTAGGAGTGTGTTTGTAAGCTGTGCTGCCATCTTGTGTTTGCAGGCGGTAACTACGCTGTCACAGTTTACAGCCTCTCTCATTGTCCCGTCATCACCTATCGTTTTGTAAATGATTGTGTACATTTGTTAATCTCTGTTATCATTTTTGACAGTTTGTGCGTCCTTTGATTTGATTTTCCAGCTTCTGCCTGAGTTTCATTTAAAAAGTGTGACATAAATCAAAGTTTTATTAACACTGATTAGATTTGCAAACTCTGCGCGACCTCCACCGTTCATCATTTCTCTTTAAACACACAGGGCATCACGGTCTAACACCGTCAGTCACACTGACCTGCAGTCCTGCTGTCAGCAGCGAGCAGGCTTTGTTAAAGGGGACCCCATCTGACAGATTATAATTCAGATTATATTTCGGACTCGGCTCCTTGTTTCCAGCAGTCACATGATCTTTGTGCCTCTTGCTGTTCCATAAGCTTCAGTCTTTCCCCCTTCGGTTCAGTGAGGGCTGCAGCTGATTGGTTGCTGAGACCTTCTGGTTTCAGCCCTCGATAAAAACGTCAACACTGATTTTAGATGTTTTTTCCACGCTGATGCAGCTGACAGATCTGCTTCCTGTGCAGCTTTTCTTCTCTTCATGTCTCCCGCTGGTTTCAGGTTTGGTCTCAGCAGCAGCCTGCCCACCTTTATGACCTCAACAGGAAACACCTGACCCTTCAGATCAGAGGACTGCGCTTACTGTTTTAGCCCCAATGCGGTGACACGAGCTTCCTCTGACTTCTCACTCAGTCCCCCAAGTTTAAAAAACCCTTTGAAAGCTGGCTTCATGTTTTCAGTGCTGTGAAGCACCTTCTGACTCTGCAGTAAGCAAATAAAGTCCAGTTATTATGAAGATTATTTTAAACTCACTGTTCCCAGAGTTTCAGAGGTCTACGACAGCTAGCTGAACCAAGTAAAGACCTCCGTCCCAGCTTCCTTCAAGCTCTTCAGCTTACCGTGACCTGCACGGACACACAGATCCAGATACTCCCAGCAAACACCGCGAGGCTGAATAACCGTCAGCTGACGTCTCTCCTCGATCTCTGGTTTTTAAAAATGGAAGTTGTGATGACGTCGGAGGCGCGACGTCACCACCTGCTGGACGTCCCTGATGGATTTTCCAGCAAACAAAAGCTTCTGTTCCAGAACTGTTTTATAACATCTGTTTATAAAATTTAACAAATTTTTCTCAAAAGCGAAAAAGCAGGAGTCGAGCTCAGCACACACACACCCCACGAGGACGCTCCGCCTCCTGCTGAGGAGGTGGCTGTTTACCATCAGACAAACAGACTTTACAGAACGTCAGTGACACAGCAGCTCCTCCAGCTCACGACCATCAGAGATCACAGGTTACTGCAACGCGTGCAGGACGCAAAGAAAGTGATGAGCTTTGCTGTCTTTACTGCACAAATGACACACATCCCGGACACATTCATCTCGTTTCACTAAAGTCTGACCAGAACTCTCAGAGGAGCAGCAGCTCCCATCCCTCCTTCAGCCGGATGAGCTAAAAACAGGATCCAGTAACAAGTTTTTGGATTAAATAAAACAAAGGCACCTGCATTTAATTCCATCATCACCTGACTGACAGTTCGCGCTCCGATGGAAAGGTCGACGGTTCAGATTCTGTGATCATTGGCTGTAAACAGTCACACCTTTATGTTTGTCTAAATTCTCATTTGTTCCTCTTCTATCAGCTGTTACCGACCTGCGAGGGGCAGCTGGGGTTGATGGAGACGCTGCTGCGTCTGTACCGAGCCGAGGACACGGGACTGAAGACCGTCATCCCGTCACTGAGAGAGAGAGAGACCAACAACGCGATCAATAAGCTCCCATGCAAACGTGACAGAGTGTCTGCTCATGGCTGCAACTGAAGAAGAGATTGGGACAGTCTATGAATATCTTGGTCTGCATCACAATATAGAACCTTAAACAGATCTGAGTGATTAACATTTTATCTTCACATGTTCGAGGTTAAAACAGTTTCTTGCTGTCCGCCTGGTGAATATTTAAATCCTTTTAATGGTTTTCAGGGTAATAAAAACAAGAAGCGGGTGAGAGGAGTGTTTTTCTACGGAAGCCGAGAGCGGCCATGGTACCTATAAACTTTTTTTCTGATGCTTTTCTCGTGATAACAAGTTATTTATCTCGTTATCACAAAATATCACGAGAAAACCATCAGAAAAAAGTTTATAGGTACCACGTCCGCTCTCGGCTTCTGTATTTTTCAAACCAAATAACTGCAGAACTTTTTAATTTCACATTTTTATTTGTTAAACTGGAATAAGCAACAAGTAAACAAACTGTACTTTGTATCAGTGAGGATAAAAAAATAATAAACCTTTCTTTGCTCTAACAGCTTCAAAAATAACTGGCAGATTAAGGAAATAAAGAAAATCAGGCAGACATATAAACAGTGTTTTGTTCGCTATTCCTCTATTTTGTATGATAGCTGGGGAAAACAGAAAAAACACAACTAAAACATTTAATTTTATTACATCATACCTGGTGTAGAGCCGAATTAAAGACTGCATCGGCTGCATTAAGAAAACGTATTTTATCGTATTAAAATGCTACCTGGGAGCGATCTGTGATCAATAACCTTAAATATAACGTTTTTTGTACGGCGTTCATTGTTTGGTGTAGTACCACTGACCTGACACTCGTGATCATGGGGGCGCTGTTCGACCTGCGGAGTGCCCCGCCTCCCGCTCCCCCAGTTGCGCCTGCGCACTGGTCCACTTCCATCCGTTCCATACCTTGGTCCACAGGCCCGGCTGCAGCTGCGCTGACTGCCGGTCTTCAACCTCTCGACGGCGGCGTCGGGCTCTACTCGAGCCCGGTGGAAGCCCGACCCGCAGGCCTCACTAGCAGCAAACCCAGAGCCGCCGAGTCAGCGGGCGGAACACCGAAGCTCGCTTCTCTTTACCGCATCTCCTTACGAAAACCTCCTTATCCGTGTGTGACTGCGGGCCACAGTGACATTTATTACCCGCAACTGCGCTTCACTTGCACTTGCCGCTAACGTAAATTTTACGACTGAGTAAAAGAGAGAAAAACACGCAGAAACAGCTGCGATAAAGTTCTTTAAAAGCGCCCAGCGGAGCCTCCTCCGGCGGGCCCGACTCTGCGGGGAAACTTTTAATCCGCGCAGCTGACGCGACTTTTAGGATTAGCTGCGGAGCTAACTGGCAATAAAAAGCTCCGGAGAGAAGAAAACCGCTAAGCAGACGCTCCGACCCGGTCCAGTGCGCCTGTCTCCGGGAAGCGGCGGTCACACGGGTCCCGAAGCCACCGAGCAGACCTCCAGGGGAGCCGCGGAAAGTCCGAAATTAACAGTTTGAAAGATTTTTACAACATAGTCCTTCAACCATAAACAGGCATCTCACCAGCTGTGGAAACAGCGCCGCTGCCCGGACACAAGCGGCACTGCAGCCCGGAGGACAAACGCGTTAAAAACAAATTAAATTCTGTTTTTAACTCCAAAACTCAGATTATCGTCAGAGGAGACGGATATTCTCACACTGTCAGTATCTAACACATCTGAATAAAAATAACTTTCAAATACTTTTGATGAATCCAGCGCACACTGACTCAGTTTTTTTTATTATTTCTGATCTACAGCAGAATATGTGATATAATGACAAATAACTAGTTCATATCAGATTCCTGTCACTTTGGACGGTGTGAAGGTGAAACTGGTGAAGTTCAGTGTGGAATTAAAGGTCTCCTTTATAACAGTGATCAGTCTTTAATAAAGTATCTCATTGTTTAAATGAAGAACTTTAAAAGTTTTTATTTACTGTTTGGTCCTGATGAAAATAAAATAACTTTCCTTGCTGTAAATAAATATAATGAGCCCTGCGACAGGCCGGCGACCTGTCCAGGTGTACCCCACCCGTCTCCTGTGGCAGCTGGGACAGCCCCCACCCCCCCGGACCATGAAAAGGATAAGCAGGAGTAAATGGATGGATGGATATAGTGAAGGTGCAGCTAAAATATCAGTTCATTTGCTTAATAAATTAATAATTATGTCTTTAAAAATGTTTAAATGAAACACTTTGATTTTTTTCTGGGTTTACTGTCACACTTTAAATATTGGGGTGAAAATAAGGAACAGATGATCAACTATTAACAGAAGAAATGAACGCCACTCTATTGGTTTATTTTCAACTGCTTTTTTAACCATTATAAGAATAATTTAGTTTTTAAAAATTCAGAAAACTGTCACATCTGTCCAGGACGGCGACTTCCAACTCAAAGGAATCTTTTGTACTTCATGCTTAAAGTGAGCGTCCAGCTCAGGCTGTCCTCACAGGAAGTGCCCTCGTGACTGACCCCAGCATCAGTGACGCTGCGCTCGTGTGCTGCAGGCATGCAGGAGGGAAACCTCAGCAGGTCCCACAGGGAACGTCAGGAGAGCTCTGCAGTTAGGTTGCAGGAATGTTGCCGGGATGTTGCAGGAATGTTGCCGGGATGTTGCAGGAATGTTGTGGTGTTTCCTTTGTTGTTGTGAATTCTACTGCTGCGCTCAGTCGTCATCTCCAAAATATGGTGAAACGGGACACCGGCAGCCTTTAACCCCTTCACTGCCTCCGTGCAGACGTTTCCCACCAGGAGAGACTAAACTGGACCTGCGCCTGAACCCGGAGCAGTCACACACAAACAGCTGCATAAAGTTATTCAAGTATTCCGATTTTACACACAAAAGCACCCAAAACGTGTCTCAGCTGATCTCCATTCAACTCTGATCCGGCAACATGAATCTCTGCAACATCCTGACCTTCAGTTTTACTCTTGGAGCAAAAGTTTCTGCGCAGGTGTAACGCCTGCAACTAACCACGGCAACCCCGACACTACAGCACCATCCTCAATTCAACCAACCACTGCAACTCTGCATGGCAACTTCAGCATAGAAACCAAATACGATAGCAACAGAAACACCAGCAACTGAACATTGTTTGGCACTACATCAACTACATGGGGCAACTTCTGCAATTAAGCCAAACAGTGTAACTACAGCAATGCCTGCAACTAGGCACGGCAAATCTAAACAACCTCTGCAACACCTGCAGCTACGGCAACTTCTGCAGCTACAGCTATACAGACTAATCAACATGGCAAGGTCTAAAAGGTCACTGCAACTAACAACTGCAATAATATTAGAAAAGGCAACTTCTGCATTTTAATGTAGCAATTTCTTCAGCCAAACCAACCTCTGCAACTACAGAAAGACCTCCACTGAGAACTTATGCAACTAAACCAATCACAACAACAGAAACACTGCAACAACAGCAACAAGGCAAACAGCTGCAACACTTGCAACTAAGCATGAAAATATTGGCAAAACATTGCAACTAACGCACGCAAACGCAACTATGTAACCACAATAACTAGCAGTAACCTCCAGCTTAACCAAACACCTGCAGGGAGACAAGGCAACTTCAGCGCACACCCGCAATCAAACACAACAGCTGCTGCAACTAAATATGGCAACTCTGTAACTCCTAACTAAAGCAAGCGGTCCAACAAAGCGACGGGCTGCAGCCCCTTACAGTCCAACCCCCGGGCTCACGGACCCGGGTAACTACAGTACTCCGAGTACCGCTCCCGTTACCGGGCTGCAGCGCTGCTGCCGTCGGTCACTTTAACGATCAAACCTCCGCCGAAGCCAAGAGGTTAAATCTGGAAGAGCGGAAGGGGAGGAAGGAGGAGGAGGAGGAGGAGGGAAGGGGCAGAGCCTGCCTTCCTCACACGGAGTTAAAATAGTTTCAGGAAACTTTGATGAACTTTTCTCCGATGTTTCCGTAAAAAGCGCGAAGCTTCGCGCCGCGGGCAGCGCACACGGAGCAGCCGCGGGGCGACGGACGGCGACATGTGGGAGAGATCCGGAGCCGTCTGGATGTGACTGGTAGGTGGGTAAGAATGCTCCGAGGAGTCCCCGCTGCTGGTAAACAACGTGCGGGCAGAGCAGGGCGACAGGAGCGGGGACGCTGCAGAGCCGCAGCCGCAGAGAGGCTTTAAAGAGCTGCAGGCAACCACGCAGAGATGGCGGTGATAGATCATTTAGAACCAGCAAATTCCTCTTAAAAATCTCTGAATGTTACCAGATTGTTGAACCTGTTCTTAGTAATTGATCCCCAGTGATTTTATTGACATATGTGCAGCTTTATATGATTATAGATTGGTTATTACGGGTATTAATAACCTTAGCTCAGGCCATGATGTTTCTCCTACAGCAACTTTATCTTAATCTCAGACTTTAGTTCATCATCTGTCTGAAACAAGCCCTTTTAGCCCCTCCATCTTTAAGCTTTTGATTGGCTGCCCCTCCTAACTGGACCACTAACTGTAGATGGGCGGGTCTTCTGTGCCTGAGATGACCATATTAGGGATTCCCGCTCTCTGTGACATCATACGGATCCAGGAGTAGAAAAATCTGGCTGTAACTCAGTGAGTGACCTCGTGTTGTGGATGGATCATCTGAGACGTTCTCTTGGCTGAAGTTTGGTCCATTTATCTGCGCTTTCTTCTTTCTTGATGGCTGCGTTGGCTCCGCCCATCAGGGATCCTCAGCTTGAACTTCAGCTGAGAACAGTTTTCAAAATTTTTTCATCAAAACAAATGATCAGTTTACTTTTACACTATTAAAAGTGACAGTAGCAGCTGTTTTTGTTTACAGATGTTGTTGTTTACCTTTGGTTGATCTTCTGTTTCATTCGAGGAGGATGGAGGGAGAGAAAGAAACGTCTGAGGAGAAAGAGGAGGATGAGGAGGGGGAGGAGAAGGACCTTCATCATGATCACCTCGCAGAGGCGTCTTCTGTGGACCACCAGGACCGTCCCATCATGCACTGGGAGGAGCTGAGCCAGCGCATAGCTGAGCTGGAGAAGCAGGAGCAGGAGCGGAGGGAAAGGTCAAAGGTCAGCTGTGGCTAATGTTCAGGGTTTGAGGCATTTTGTTAGACTACATTTCCCATGATGCTCTTCAGCATTAGCTGAGAAGTGGAAAGCTGAGTTTTGTTAGCAAAACTGATGACTTAGTCCCTTCATGGTTTCCATCAGCTGTAGTTAAACCCTAAACCCAATCAGCAGGCAGAAGAGGGTCCTGGCCTCTGGCTCAGTACAGGCTGCACTCTGCTGGGAAAACTGAAGCACCAGATCCTGCAGTCCCTCTAATGTCCACTAGGGGCTCCAGCAGTGCATTAATCCACTTACCATGTTTTTGGTGCATCATCCTCTTCGCAACCACCTAGGAACACCCAGCAACCTTCAGCAACCACTGGGCAACTTAGGGGGAGGGGGGGGGGGTTCTAACCCTGTTACCTGCACAGCAGCTAACGGTTACAGCATGAGACCAGATCATAAAAGAATAACAGTTGTCTCGAGAGGACGTTCCAGTCGGAAAGTTTTTTTTCTGATTACTGAAATTTCACCATGAAATTTGCAGTGCAGGTTTCAAGTGAAAAGTCTGCATGGCTTCAGTTTGATGCTGCATTGTGGGAAATGTAGTGTCCAGCACGTTTGGCCTCCTCTGCACAGATTCACACAACTGTACTTCAAACCTGTGAGGAGTTTGTTCCCGTTAGTCGGTGCTGCTTCTTCGGTTTCGTGCCGTTCGCTGCCCTCGTTTTTGATTTGATCCTGAACAGGATGAGATCATGTTTGTTGTGTCTGCAACTCACACCGAGCTAAAACAAGCTCCGATATTACTGCAGGTCACAGCCGCGTGTTTGTACGTCCTCATGATGATCACTTAGCTGGATGAAAACGTCCCAGTTTCCTGTTTGCTCTGGGTGGCAGCCTCACATCTGACCTCTCTGTGCTTCTGTTCATCAGACTTTTGTTTATAATTGATTTCCTCTCATTCGTGAGAATCTGGCTGCTGCTGAAATCTTTCTTCTTCCTTTATTTTCCTTCTTCATCTGCTGCACAAACAGAGAATTTATTTATGGAAAAACATCTTAAACCAGCCTGAGTGATTTACTGTCTGCACAGACTGTATCTAAGAAATGGACATGGCCGCTGTGATGTCATCCACTGATTTAGAAGCTCAGCGTTAGCTTTCTCGGCTATCACCTGGTTTTTGAAGTCAGTAGAAACCATATTTGTAGTTTTATAATAATTTTAATATTATTTCACATTTTCTTGCACAATTAATCAAAATCAGCAAAATCAGACTTGAATAAATTAAGCAATGCCAGCAAGCAAACCTTACAGCCACTGATACAACAGCAGCACCTTTAACTAAACACCAGCTTCTGTAACTAAACCAAAAAAACCAAGGCAACCAAATGCAGCAACCAATCAGACTAAAGGCCTTTACACACCGGACGTGTAAATTTTGTGTGAATGTTTCGTGCGTTAAAAGTTTTTTTCGGACCCGACTGTTCTTAATGCAGCCGTTCACACAGACCGCGTTATTTCACAGGACGATTTTGCGGCATTATTTTTTCGGATCAAGTTCAATTTTTCTGACTTTCGCAAGCGCACAAACAGATTTGACCAATCAGAGCACTGCATTTAGCATCATGTGAGCTCATAGCTGCACCGATGTACTGAATATACAGGGATGTGGGAACAGTAAAATCATACTGTTTTACCTCAGACACACAGCTACACGCTGCTCCGGGTCAGTCGGCTCTCTG
>JAVDPK010001185.1:32095-45782 GCA_034780415.1 Cichlasoma orientale
CTACTTTATACAGACCACAAGTGAATGATTTACATATGAAAAGGAAGGATTTAAAAGCATGATATGTGCCCTTTAAACAGGAAGTTTGTTAAAAAAAAAAAAAAAAAAGAGCGATGATTTTTATTTAAAATCACCTTCCCTTGAAATATAAACAAAGACTTCAAATTATTAATTCACAAGATTCAAACTGAAATGAAGCTTTTTCTGTTCTTAATTTAGTGATTTGAGCTCCTGAACTGTTGATTTTATGACCAGTTGCACGTTAAGGCTGCAGCTCCCTGAGCCTGGTTCTGCTGGAGGAAACCTCTGGGTAAAAAGGAGTTCTTCCTCCTCACTGTTGCCAAGTGCATTTATATGGTATGGTCTGATTGTTGGGGTAATCTGTCTCATATAGTAGGGTCTTTACTTTAAGCGCCTTGAGATGAGTGTAGTTGTGAACTGCTATATAAATGAAATGAAAAGCATTCTCAGGTTGATTTGTCCACTGATTCTGTCGGTACGGACGGCTCTGATTAGAATGATTAGCTACCTGTTTATTTATTTTATTTATTGTTTTCAGGTTACAGGCAGCAGCTCGAGAGTCCTGTAGGGTTTTCTTTTTTAAACTGAAATGGCCATTTCAGAAACCTCACCCTGCGAAGGTGGGAGGGACGTTTCTTCATTGACTGAATGAACCAAAGTAAATCAAGCGTTTCATCAGCCTCAGTTCTTTCAAC
This sequence comes from Cichlasoma orientale, assembly GCA_034780415.1. Taxonomy (NCBI): domain Eukaryota; kingdom Metazoa; phylum Chordata; class Actinopteri; order Cichliformes; family Cichlidae; genus Cichlasoma; species Cichlasoma orientale. The sequence goes on from JAVDPK010001185.1 coordinate 32,812, forward strand.
TGTACCTTCAAGGTCTGAAGGGAGGGCAGCTGCAGCCTTTCTCTGTGACCTTTGCACCTTCTCCCTGGGTTCTCCGGCCTCCTCCTCTCCTCTGTGAACGGCTGTTTGGATCTCCACCTTTCACCATGTGACAGCTGCAACACTGGATAAATAGAAGGAAATAGATGGACGGGTTTGCAATGCTGAAAGTACATATACGTGCTTTCTTATGTACTCGTGGAATAAATGTCTTATGTCTCAACACTGGCGTCAGAAACGCAGCAGTGATCAGCTGGCTGACTGGCCTCAAACAGGAAGCGCTGCCCCCACCTTCACCTTCTGTGGAGCGAAATGCTGCCATTTGTTGTTGTGCTTTGGAGTTTGGTGAATCTGAATATCTGCAGAAACAAATCAGAAAAAAGAAGGAAGAGTAAAGAATAATTATCTCGTATGAATCAATTAAAGGTCTTAATTTTCTGTTTGTATAAAATATGTCGACTTTTTGTCTAGAAAGATAAACTGAAACAAAAAGCATATAGAACACAAGGACATGAGTGCCCTTAGCAGTGAATTATTTTTCTACTATGATCTCATATTTAAAAAAAAAATTAAAAGTAGAAACTACATCAGACGTCTTCTTTAGTCTACCAACCCGATCAAAGCCTTTAAATTCACAGAGCTCGAAGGCTTAAAGAGAAACATTAGAGACGCGTCTTTGACTCCAACTCCTCTTTTCAGCATCATTTCTCTCCAAAACACAAAGAGGAGCGAGTCATGTGATTTCATGGCACAAGGTGTTAAAATGTTAGTTACCCTCATGATCTCACTCTGCAAGCCTTAAAGAGCGATTACGCCCATTTTAAAGAGTCGTTTCAGTGGTTATTGTGCACTTTGCTCCCTGTTGTTACAACAATGCTGACTCTGTGTCCGACCTGCTCTTTCGGTGTATTCTGCTCAGAGGAACGCGCTGCAGCTTCCTGTCATGTTGTTGTTGTTGAGCCCAGGTCACTCTGTGATATCGGACCTCATTTCTTTGATGTGGCACTTTGTCTGGATTAAAGTGTGTTGTTGAGCTCAGCTCTCTGTGTCCTCGTTCATGGTTAACGCGAGGATCCGTCCGGTCTCGGGAATGATTAACCGCCCGGCTGCTCATCTATATTTTGGAAACACGTCCGCCGGCCTGCGGCTCTGCTGACATCACGCAATAACTAATACTGAGCAGCATTCACGCCATCAGTTAGATTCTGGGTGAAACATCCACCACACTCATTCAAACTGCAGCTGAGGACATCATAAACACTGATCGTGTAATGGTGTCTCTACATGTAATTATAGTTCATCCTGAGGGCAAACATCTGATCATAATCACACTTATCGAGATATTTTTAAACAAATGTTAACCTAAAATACCCACGAGGGAACCAAAGGGTTCATCACACTGTGTTTGACCCTTTCATCATCAACAGCCTCATCTTTAAAGGAACAGTCAGTCATTTTTGAGCTTATTTAATACTAAAAACAATATTGGACCTGTGCTACGCTCACGCTGTTTGTGTCATGTTAAAATAATCACACAGAAATGAAAGAACACTGAGGTTTGTACAAACAGAAAGTGACTTGAAATAATCTTTATTGTAATGATCAACGTAGATTTGACTGAACAACATTTATCGGCTCTGCTAATCACAGCTCAGCCATTTAAATCTAAAGGGCTGGTTTTCTGCAGCGCTCACACCACGATCACGACCTTTCACACTAATCTGATTAGACTTCAGAGTTCCTGCATCAGAAGAAAAGTTTCTTCACCCGGTCATCAGCTCTGACCCAGAGCTTTCAGACCTTCAGTGACCAATGAAAAAGACAGCGTCCATCCAGCGGCTGTGCAGACATGCAGAGCACCCAAAGCAGATCATTGAATTCAAAAGACCTTCGTTATCACAAAGTCTCAGCCTATGAAGAGCACGTAGTCATTTAGAGAGCATTTCTCTGTATGCTGCCACCTGTGGGCACATTATAGAAGAGCAACTTTAAACTGTTCTGAGATGAGAGCTGCAGAGACCGAGAGCTTCAGCGGCAGCAGATTGTGATTGAAAACGAGCTGAACCGACTTGACTGCTCCTGAGAGGTGGGAGTGTGTGAGGGTCCGCAGCCTGCAGTCCTGCCATGCTACCTTTGTTAAACCCCTTCAATTAAAACTGAAAGTCTGCACTTAAGTCTTCACTCTGTGATTTAGGATCCACTGTGGTGTACGGAGGCAAAACTACCCAAAATGTGTCACTGTGCAAACGCTCACTGACTGAACGGTATTTTCAGAACTGATTAAAAAGCCCTGCAGCTTCACCCCCCCCCCTCCTCAGTTTTAAAGTGAAGTCAGGGGGCAACATTTATCTCACACTTTAGCTGCTTTGAGATCAGTCGTGTTAAGGCCTTTACACACCAGACACACAAAATTTGTGTGAATGTTTCAGCTGTTCTTAACGCAGCCGTTCACACCAACCACGTTATCTCACAAGGTGAATTCTTTTTTTCTGGTTGGGTGTGGGGGTGAAGCATGTCAGTACAAGGGACGGAGGGAGCAGGCTTCAGCCTGAGGTGGGGCCGCTTCAGCGTGCTCAGCTTTATCAGTGTTTGTGATTGTGCACATGTGCCCTTCGTTAATGTTTGTGCGCCGGTTCATCGATCAGCTCCCACTGCGTATCGCTGAGCAGCCTGTAGTTGAGTTTGCGGTAGTTTTCAGGGTGAATCTGTCGCTGTTGCTGCACCTCCTCATACAGGCTGCGTACGACCGGAGGCAGCGCAGAGAAGCCGGCGGAGCGGGCCAGCGCGTTGCAGAACTCCCACTGATCCTGGTCCAATATAAGCAGGTGGCGAAGCTGGACTCCACGCTCCAGCTTCTCCTGCAACTCTCGCTGGACCTCGTCCTCCATCTGAGCCCGAGTGGGTAAAGCGACTGACCCATCCAACACGGCCAGGGCGAACTGGACCTGCAGGGTTTGAAGAAAAAACAAACTTCTTCAGTCTACTTCAGTCCCTAAACTAGCAAAGCTGCGTAATAATTGGTTCTCAAACCTGCTGAAATGTAGTCTGGTTCTAAAAAGCACTGTGCAGAACTGGCTCTGTGCTGGGACCGCTACACTTCTGCTCACCTGGCAGTTGAAGTTGGGGAAAGGGCAGATGATCTTGCAGATGCCGATGAAAAAGAGCGAGGGGAAGGCGGGGGGCACCATGAAACGGTACAGAGGTGCAATCATGTGGTCCTGAATCTCCAGCCCCAGCTGGGCTGCGTCTAAAAAGGGAAATCTGAAGTTGTACCCAGTGCAGAACATCAGGACGTCAGCCTCGGTCACCGAGCCATCCTGGAACATCACAATGGGTTACAGCGTCAAATAGAGTCAACCAATCACAGGGAGCGTCTACTCCAACTTTATTTGAATGAATCAGATAGAGTTCCTGCGGTGGAGGAGCAATAAGGTCGAGTTTAGTCACCTGGAAGCGAATTCTGCCGTCGTCATCGACCGCCTCCACTGAGGCGGCCTGTCGAATCCCAGAAGGCAGAGGGAAGGCGAGCCGAGGACGACGGTGACTCAGAGTCACCTGAAGAGAGGAAGAAAGAAACACACTCGAATCACGAGTTCTCGGTCTCTGACGTCTTCACCTCCTCCGCTCTGGAGATCAGTTTAAGCTTTGGTTGTTTCAGCCACATGTTAAAAAGAACCTGCAGATGTTACTTTCCAAATCGACTCTGATGTGTTTAAAGCCCCGCGGTGCTTACTGCACGTCACTTTATAGCTGATGGTTGGTTCCCAGCAGATGTTCCATGCTGTGGTTCTGTAGATCAGAGGTCCCCAACCTTTATTCAGCCACGGACCGGTTTAGACGATATTTCCACAGACCGGCCTTTAATGTGTGGTGTATAAATACGTCAAAATAAATGATGCGACTGTAATCAAGTGTGATATTTTCTAAGTGTTATAATAAACATGAATCACTGTGTATGCGTATACAACTCCATCAGCAACGCCCTCGTAACATCGCGCCACAGCATCAGTAACATCCTCTCTGCCCACAGCGCTCTCTGATCACCATGGTAACGTTTAAACACGCCTTCAAAATAAGATACACAAACACAGCAGAAATCGCCTCGGATTCAAATGTTCCATGGAATTTCATCCGACTTGTAAAAAATCCATCTTACGTGTAAGTCGGATAAAATCCGATTCTTCAAAATATCAGTTTGGCTCTAATATCGAATTTCGCTGCAGTTGTTTCTGCTTCATCTCCGATTTGCTTCTAGAAATTTTATCATCTCATATTTTTGCTCGTAAGTGCGAGTTTGTAGTTTACGCTTGCCTCCTGCTGCTGAAATGACCTGATACAGACACTATAGCGATCTCCAGGCGTCATTAGTGTGTGTAGTTGTGCATGAACGAGCGGATGCATGGAAGTGGGCGGAGCTGAGGAGGGCTTTAGCGCTACACTGATCCGGCTTATGGATCACATTTAATTGGAATCGTATTACAATGGGAGCAGATTTTTCACCCGAGGTAGGCGAATATACGACTGATTTAGGAGATGATTTTATTGGAATTAACGTCAGGAAAAATCAGGACCGGCAGAAGACATCTGACTAGAGTGAAAAAATCCAATTTATATCCGATTTTGTCAAGAAATTAATAAAAAATATGGGAATGCAATGAATGTTCAAATGTGAAGCTCATACAGTGAACTGTTTGAATATGCCCATGGCCTGGCATCCTCCCGTTAGAAGGCCACCTACACTACCGTTTCTGCAGCTGAGGTTTCTCATATGGGAACTAAAATATGGACAAGAAATGACCGTATGCACAGATAAATATGATGTGCATTTGACACATTTACCTCAGTGCGTATTTAATATGACTGCGTGTTACTGGTTGAAAGCACTGAGCACACAGCTGTAATACAGATGTTAGAGGGTTTTTACCTGCGCGCCCACTTTGGCCAGCTCCAAGGAAATGTCCAAACCCGACGCTTTGGCTCCCAGAACGACCACCGACTGACCCGAGAACGGTTCGGCGAATCGATACGAGTGACTGTGGAGCACCGTCCCTGCACACAGAGAGAGCATTCAGTTACAGTGGTGCTAGAATGGATCATCAGGAGGGAGGCTCCGCCCTGCTGTGAAAGGAGGCCGGGCGGTTTAATGCTGTGGGCTAGGCTGAGCTGCTAAAACGTCTTTGGTGCTGGTGGGCAGCCTAAATAATCCTCTGATATCTGTGATTGCACCGCCTGACTGCAAACCAAACCTACACCCAAACCTCGAAATCGGACCACAGCGGCCCGGTTTGAAGTATCATGATCGGCTGCAGGTGGACTCATGAAACGGTTCACATTTAGAGGGACTTTTGGAGGCTCCTCTCCTGGATCTGCATCCTTCTGATGGTCGGGGCAGAGCAGCGCAGTCCTGTAGTTGATCCGATCCAGCACCAACAAACCTCTATTTATCAAACTGACACTGAAACAGATTTAATGATGGAGGCGTGTTCTTCAGCTGAAGCTGTGAAACGCGGCTCTGTGCTGATGACAGGAGACGTTTGAGCCTTAAAGACAACAACAATCCTGATGAAGACCTCGGCAGTTTGCTGGTTTCGCTGGCTCTTCTTGAGGAAACACATTTTTTCATTAAATTACACAAAAATGTTTTTGCTGTTTGCGACTCTGATAAAAGCAGAAACGTTCGCCGTTACCTGTGAACTTCTCGATGCCCGGTATGAGTGGGATGTGAGGGTCTGAGTAGTGCCTTAAAGACAAAAACCAACAAGAGTCAAGACCTCTGAAGAAGGCGAACTCGGTGCTTTGGCGCCCCCAAGTGGCAGCAGGAGGCAGAGACTTTTATTTTGAAGCACAGCTACAGGAACAGAACACTGGTTAACTCTCACCTTCAAATGAAGGACTTTAATCCACATGTTTTAACCCTTTTGCCCTGTGACTGGTTGCACTTGACAGGATTAACATTTTTAAGGCCTTTTATTACAAAATGTAGATATTTAAAGACTTTTTAGGATGCTGCAGAAACCCTGTTAACGTTTTAGCTGCTTCTCTGGAATAATTAAGGACCCAAACGTGTTGAATCTCAGACATTACTGATCATTAGCCAAACTAGCAGCTGAGACCTCAGGAGAGTGTTTCCTGAGGTCACAGCATGAGGAGACTGCTCAGATTTCTTTGCAGTCGCCCCCTGCTGGTCAGTGTGTAATCTCACCCCGAGCAGACGAAGACCGAGTCGAACGTCTCCGTTTTCTGACGGCCCGACAAATCGGACGACGTCACTTCCCATACCGTCCTCTCCTCCTCTGCTGTCACGACGACAGGCTTCACACGTTCCACGGTGGTGCTGAACTGCAGGAAGAGTCGCAGAGAGGATGACGCTGAGTGATGGTACATTTGTTCAGACGGCTCTGATGGAAGCTGCTTTCACACGTGAACTCTGGACACTTGCAGTTCTCTTGTAGCAGATCTAGCAGACCTGGGTTTATCTAATGCAGCGTTTACCTGCCCAGGTGCTGCAGAGGGAACTCTGCAGGTAGCCAAATGTGATCCATGTCTCTGTTCATGTTCCTGACAAATAATCAATCTATCAATAAAGGTCAGAGGTCGTTCAGGCTGTTCTCCATTATGGGAACATTATTTAAATGGTCTGTCTGATCTCAGTGCTCACATTATATTTTATAATAATTACTGAACTTCATGATCAGTTTCCTTCATTAAGCCCGAGGAGACAACAGCGTTTTTAATGCACAAAGCATGCTGGGTAAATTATTACCTGTACTGTTGATGATTCAGAGCAGAACAGCGTTACCTTCAACCTTCAGAGCAAACTGAAGCTGCGTTTGTCTCTTTGGAAAGCTTTAAAGCTCACTGCAGAGTGCATCGGTCAGTCCTGATCGGTCAGTCCTGATCGGTCAGTCCTGATCGGTCAGTCCTGATCGGTCAGTCCTGATCAGTCAGTCCTGATCTGGACTCTCCTGAAGCACAGGTTTTGATCTAAGAGCTCTTCCTGATTAAACGAAAGCAGCAGTCGAGCTGGTTCCTGCTCACAGCAGCAGAAACACCCCCTCAGTGTAGCGGATGTCATGATGGTGATGATGTCATGATGGTGATGATGTCACTGCGATCTTTCCTACAGAATCCACTCTGCATGATTCCTGCTCCTACCTCACACATTATTGAGCTGATATTTTCCCTCAGCTGATGATTCTGCACTTGGAGAACATCAAATGAATCTGACCAATAAAGACTCTACAAACATCACGTCTGGACCCTGCACGGTGCCTCGTCCCTACATGGATCACACAGACTGTACGGAGAGCTGGCAGGCTGAGTCCAGGACTGCAGTTCATGTGTGAAAACAGCTTCAAATCAGCTGAAACTCTGACCTCCAACAGCGGGACTCACCCGGATGTGAGGCCGGATGCCGTGGCTCTGGCAGTACCTCTCCAGGTACCTCTGGACCTCCTGATGGGGAAGGAAGCTGCTAAGCTGGGGGTCAAAGGGGAAGTCTGGGAACATCATCACCTCCTTGGGCAGGTTGGTCCTGTCAGGAACATTAGAAAGCATTTTAACTGTGAGGTCAGACAGGAAACACCAGCAGCTACATTCACTGTAGTTCAGCCTTCCTCTGATATTCATGTTGTTATCGGACTGCAGAGAGAATAAATGAGCTGAAAACGATCGCAGAGAGACAGGAAGTGACCCGAATCAGCTGGGTTTGAATAACTGAGACACAGTTTAAGAAAAGGAAGGATCATTTCAATCATGCAAAGTTAATGTAGTAAAACATGAAGCCGGACATCACAGCGAGCCCACCGATGACGCGCACACAGGTGAGCCTACCTGAGGTCCCTGTACATGCTGCTGTGGACCGGCCGCCCGCCGTCGTGCGAGCCGACGCCTTCATCGTAACACCAGGTGCCGCCCACGCTGTCGGAGAGCTCGAACACCACCGGAGGGGCGAAGCAGCCGGGGCGGGACAGGACGTGCCTGGCTGTGCAGAGCCCGGCCGCACCGGCGCCGACCACCGCCACCCGCAGCATCGGGTCTGCGCTCTGCTGGCGTCTCCACCTGAACACAGAGACACAAACACTGAGACGAGGTCCAGAGATGAGGCCCGGTTATCACAGCGAGCAGGCGGTAATAATGCACGTGTGGTTCAATATTAATGCATGTGTGAATAAAGTGGATCTGCTTCTCCTCTCCTGTCACATATCTCCTGCTCCAGTGTCCACATACAGGTGATCTCTCTACAGGTGAGCTCAGACTCAGACTGCTTCTTCTACTGCTGGGTCAGTGTGAGGTCACAGAGCTCCAAGGCTGTACATAAAAGATGGACTAATAGGCAGTAGCAGCTTGTTTCAGGCATTTTCAAGCCTCAACATTGAAGCGTCGCAGGTTTTGGCTTCACTCTCGAGGACTCGAGGACTCCATGTGCTATGACTGTATGCAACCCCAGTATGAGAGAAAGCAGGATTATTTTGAACTGTCATTCATGCAAAGCGTCTGTGTGCTCGTCTGAGTTCAGCCTGAGTTTAAGGTGTCACAGTGAAGCTTCACCTGTGCAGTTATAATTTAACCCGGCCGCGCTCAGACAGCCTGGACTTGGACCTGCGGGCCTCCTCAGCGCAGGCAGAGCTGCCGGCTTAAAGTCTGAGATCCAAACTCCTCAAAACAGCTGAACACACATGGCTCTCTTATTAGGATGCTAACAAGCTAACGAGTCACAGTTTAATAAATCTTAAGGGGAAAATAACGATGCTGCAAACTGCGCATGCCCAAACCAAGCTGCCACAAACTTTTTAAGCGTACCTGTCAGTGTAAAATCGGCACTTTTAAACAAACCCTCGGATTATTCGGTGATGATGAAGCAATGAGACGTCACCGTGGTCCCGGTCAGTCGTTTCCCGTCCGGCTGTCCGCGGAAATCATCGAAAACATCGCTGAAACTTTAGCTCACTGATCCGCTGCTCAGCCATCCAGTCACGGAGGGACGCTTCACGTCACAACAGCGCTGCCGTTCCCGCACAGCGGCTCCGGTGTTCCGGAGCAAAGGGTCCCCCTGCTCCGCTCAACGCTTCCGGAGGCCTTCAAAATAAAAGCGGATATAAATGTTAGAGAAAACTGAGAAATTAGAAGAAATTAACACAATTTTTTTTATTTAACTTTTTTCAGTATAATTCAGATTTATTTAGATTCCGGAGTGGATTAAGTTTAATGTAGTTTTATTATTTTAAAAATGTTTTATTTTAGTTTAGCTTCAACTCCTGTTATTTATTATTACACTGGTGTCAGACTAAAACTACACTTCCTGTTTTTTTGTGTGTTTAATTTCATATCAAATCTTTGCATTTATGAGCGGAGTCTGAGCGTGTGCAGGGACTCCTGACTCCTCACGGGTGTTTGGCTTCAGTCAAAGTGGAAAATAAAATTACAACTATTTGTCAGCATGTTGAAGAAGCACTTAAACTATCTCGGTGGACGTCTGAGTATATCGCTGACTAAATAAGTCAAATGTGACTAATGAGGGGATCACTGAGGTGTGTGACTGTAGGACAGGTGGACAGGTGTAGTCTCTGATAGTCGGTTCATGTACTGCTGAAAGTAGCGCAGTGGTGCTGGATTGAAACTCATCCTCTGCTATGATTAGATGAGTTTTTGAGGGAAGCTGAGTGATTTGGTGCAAGAATATTTGATCCGTAAAATTTACACTTTGATATAATGTGGGTAGACTGAGCGCACTTTCAGAGCTCAAAAGCATTGAGATAAATTAATTAGATTAATGATTTTCTGCTGGCTTTCACTGTTACACGTAGGTCAGCATCACCTCCTGATGCAGGTTGAACAGCTGGTTTTCTTAGGAGGGTTCCTCACTGATGGAGGTGAAGCAGAAGTATCTGCAGCCACGATCAGAGCTGCATGAATTCACCGGATCCTGAGAAAAGGAGCCTCAAAGCTTCCTTTGCTACCTCCTTCAGCAGAGGAGCATCTTTTATGAAAGGAGAGGAGATAACTCTGTCCCATAATTCACAGCGGCACTCCGTCCACCTGTTTACAAAGACGATCATCAGAAGAACTCAATAAACGATCCAACCTGACGTCTTTCCCCGGCTTCGGAAACACAATCACTAAAAAAATGGTTTCATCCTGCCAGCATCAGCTACCAGAATATTCCTAAATATTCCAAAGTCTTTGTCAGCAGGTCAGTGCAGGAGGACGTGTGACTCCTGTTTGCTGCTGTGCAGTCAGAGACCGCTGACCTGAATGTGTTCTAAAATATCCTTTAACCATTTGTCTTCAAATATTTGGAGCAACTTTCTTCTGTCTCCTGATTACTGTACAGATCCTCAGCCAGAGTGAATCTGTGTGTGCTTCCTGTCACACTGCTGTTCTTGAATCAGCACACAAGCAAATGTATGAAAACCCAAAAATAAAGAATATCAGTGCTGAGCTTCACAGCCCTGCAGCCTCAAACAGACTCACACAGCCGAGTGGAAATGAGCTCCGTGTATCTGACGCAGCCCAATCTGCAACATGTTGATCATACGTGCCATAAATTCATGACCTGCTGATATGCTTTCAATGTTCCTCATCAGCTGAACTCTGAGCCTCTGATTACTGCTGCTGTTTCCTCCAAACCTGCAGGTTAAGACGATGGAGGGAAGTTTGGTCAGAAAAAGCTTCAACAATAAGAAGAAAATCAGGAAATGGAGAAAAATAAATTGGTTTTATTGGCCACATGTTGAGCCTCCTGGTCTTGTAATGAGGTGAGATCTTTGTGAAGCAGCGGGCTGCAGTCGGCTCTCTGCATCTTCTGCTGTAGTTGCAACACAGCGCGGTCCTCAGAACTCCTCCTCCACACCGAGGTCCAGGAAACCGAGGCAGGAGGTCGTATTCGGACCTTTCAGCCACGCCCTCTGACTGAAGCTGCCGTCACTCAGTTGGTCCGTTTTGTGCAGAACAGTGAAATGATGCCTCGTCTAACATGAGCGCGCTCACAGCCTGAAGCACAAACACTTTACAGAGAAGTTGATGACCCCCGTGGTGACCTCTGACAGGGGTGTGTGTGTGTCTGTTAGGCTTTGTTAAGCCAGCAAACACAAAGAAAGTCTGTATACGTTTATTTTATCAGCACAAACAGAAACGACAGGAAACAAAGTCTTTACCTTTCAAATATTTTATTAGAACAAAACATCGAATAAAGTCGACCTGCAGCCCAAACAGCTCCACCCTCCAAACAGCTCCACCCTCCTCTCCAGCTAAGAGGATCCACTCGGAACATCAGGAGTTCACACGCTAACAGGATAGAGAGACTTCCTCGGCTCTGCTGGCTTCCAGTTCACTCCTGCTGCGAGGATCAGAGACTGGCATGTTCCAGGAAATAGCCACATCCATTCATTCAGGAGAAATTTTAACTCGAAAATCCCAACAGGAAGTCCAAAGCTTGTGTTTCACCAGTAGCTGCTGCTCTGTGACAAACGATCCACAGATGTTTGATGTTCTCCATCAGCTGAGCCCCCCCCCAAAAAAAGTCTTTAATGTTCACATGAGACAGAAAAATAAACTTGATATCCGGCTGAAAGAGCCGCCACCGCTCCACCTTCAGCCTCCTGTGACATCATCACTTGGCGGCGGCGTTGTTGCCGTGCGGCGGCGCCGGCTGCTGCTGCGCCTGCTGCTGCTCGGCGAGCGCCTGCTGCAGCCGCATGCGTTTGCGTGAGTAGTGCTGCCAGTGCAGCAGCTGCTGCTCATCGATGAACTTGGCGCACTGAGCGTTCACCAGCTCCTTCCTGAAGTGCTCGTACTGCAGCAGCTCCAGCATGTGCAGGCAGTGGGGGTACCTGCAGGGGGCGGAGTCACAGAGCAGGTCAGATGACGCAAATCTGCAGCAACTTTACTCTCAAAGAGAAAATCGTCTGAACTGGGAAACATTAAAAGTAAAAGGAGTTCAACTTTTCTACAAAACTGCTCTGAACAGCTTAGACAGGTCTCCACTCTGACCTCCACATTTACACTTCAGCGGCTCGTCTTACTTGAGGAACTTGGCGTATTCGGGCTCCTTCCAGTACAGCAGGTACTTCAGGTAGTTGATGAAGGGTCTCTCCCTCAGGAAGCCTCTCTGAGCCAGAACTGGAGACACAAACACACAGAAGCATCGTGAGCATCGAGGTTAAGAGGAGGACGAAGAACACGAGGAAACTCAGAGCAGAGCCTGAGACGGGCTCCACAGGCACTCACAGTTCAGGTAGTTGGGGTTGGCCAAACACTGGACGAACTCGAGCTCCGACTGGAAACGGTTCCTCGCCTGCTCGTCTGCACAGGAAACAAGAGTTTTATCAGCAACAGACAAACCCAACAACAGACAAACCCAACAACAGACAGCAGGTCTGATCCTGAAGCAGCCGCACAACATTTTTATTTTCAGCAACTTCAACCGATCTGAAAGCTTCACCCACTCACAGAAGCACCACACACGGCAGTCTTTAAAAAAAAAACAACCATTTAAGGGCGCATTGCTTTCATCTATTACAACATTTAAGCAGGCAGTTAGAAAATTAAATGAATATGATGGTGAATTATTGATCCGATGTGAAGAGCGGGTCTCTCTGACTCAGAGAGCATCTCCGGGAATGTTCAAACATAAAGAAATAAAGTCGGAATCGTTTCTAACGAGACCGGGTCACAGCCGCCCGCATAAAGCTAATAACAATCATCAGTGTATCAGCACCTTTAATCGCACATTTAGGAACGACCAGCATGTTTAGTTCAGTCCCAGAAAACCTCGTAAAAGCACCGACCAACCAGACTTCATTCAAAAACGTCACAATTTAACGCGCTTTGTTTACCGTGAAACGCTTCTTCGTCAAACTGGACCCATTTAAACGGCGTCAGACACACACACACACACACACACACACACACACACACACACACACACACACACACACACACACACACACACA
>JAVDPK010001185.1:45882-63723 GCA_034780415.1 Cichlasoma orientale
GACTGGCACTCAGCACTCCTACTCAGGTCAGTGCACGCGCACACACACACACACACACACACACACACACACACACACACACACACACACTCTCAGCAAACAGACTTAAATGTGACTGATTTCTTTACAGTTTGCTCTCACAGCAGGTTAGCATTAACCAGGTTAGCATTAACCAAACAATGTGCTACCGTAACCGCTACAAACCTGTTTCCATTGCTACAGCCTGAAGGCAGCCCGTATGCAGATGAAGGCGGTAAATGCTAAGAACTGTTAAGAAACTTCTCACAAATAAAACAAATAAATCCACCAATCTTTGCTCCTCTCAGGTTTAATCGCCGCCATCAAACGTGCGCAGACATATTTGACGTAAACCGCTGCTGTCGTCGCGACATCCACGTCAGTTTGAGGCGCCTGCTGTTTGTTGTACGGCCGCCAGAGGGCGCACATCTGTGCAAAGGAGCACGGCTCTCTTTAATCGGAACAAATACTGGGTGTAGGTCTCTGTCAGTGTGATACTTCTCTCCTGTTTACTCTCGAAACTAAGCTGGATTATGGCGCCACATGCAGAATCTAGTTTTTAAATGTGCAGGGCCTGCAGCTTTAAATCAGGATGAGGAGCACTGTGACACACAGAGGCCTACACCACAGGCATGATCGTCAGGGTCATTTTGGGCTTTTAATGAGTTCTTTGAGATGTTTAATCCTAGAGGCTTTAATTATTTAAAACAGAGAAACTGGGGGCACAAGTTTGAATTTATTTTGGATTTTTTTCTAATTCCACAGGGTCAAAATTATGCATACAGGCTCAAATTTTTCTTCAATAATGTAAATTTTTAATGTAAATTTTTATATTTATATTTATAACTGCGGCTGCTGTTACACCCAAATTTCCCCTCTGTGGGACAATAAAGGCTGTTTCTTCTTCTTCTTAAATATATTCATACTCCTCCACTAATATTTGGTTAAATGTCTCTCACCAAGTTGCACCTCAAACAGCCAACCAGAAGCCTCTGGCATAAACAAGTTCATTTAAGACAGATCTGTCTTTTAAGCATGTTCCACATATTTTCCATAGTGTTGAGGTCAGCAGCTTGATGTTAGCCTGCTTTATCCACTCCAGTCCAGTCTGATGTGTGTTTGAGATCATTGTCCTGCTGGAACATCCAGCTGTCTCCACGTTTCAATCATCGAGCTGTTGATCTGAGGTGAAGGTGAAGAATTTGGAGGTGGTCCTCCATCTTCATTATTCCATCCACTTTGTGCAGCCCAGAGCATGATGCTACTAACACCACCACGCTGACAGGTGGTGCAGTGTTCTTAGGTTCAAACCTTAAATACAGAAAAATACTCACTTTAGGTCAAGGACACACAAAAGCACACAGGCTGTGCTGGTTTGCTCAGTAGCCACACTCCAATGGCCCACATGCTGCTAGTGAGGAGCATCAATTTGCCTGCCAGTCCAGTAGGTGGTGCATTACTACACAACATGCAAGGAATCTTACAAGTCACAACAAAACCCTAAATAGGTCCAGGCCTTTGTAACACTCTCAGTCCATGGAGATGTAATCCTGGCTTCACTGACAGTGAGGCTGGTGCTCCAGCAGGTTCCAGTTCATGGCAGGCTTGAGCCTTGGTGGTTCCTGGGTTGTTCCTGAACATCCTGACTCATCTGAGGGTGACACTTCCAGGGTTTTCTTCCAGACTCTGGTAAAGTGCTGACACAGCTTAATAACTTGTACTTACAAACAATCATCTGAGCTGATGATCTTGGAATCTGCAGCTGTTTAGGCTCTGAGACCTACCCAACATCTAAATCTACAATTGTCCTTCTTACATCTTCACTGAGTTCCTTGGACTTTCCCACTGTTCTGGCTATTGGTCAGTCCAGTGAGTGCTGTCATCTTTGTGTTTTAAAGTCATTAAAGACGTATGCTGTATAATCATTGCACCGTGGAAAAGAACAGTTCAAAGTAATCATCAAAAGCCCCACATTACCCTGGCATTCATGCCCATGATGAGTGGATGGAAACCTCTGAGCACAGCTGTAAGTACAGAGTAGTTCTCACACAGAGAAACATTGCTGCTAAATCTGATCATCAAGCCAAACGAAGCATTCAGCCCTACAGGAGGATGAGCTTTGGTGCTAAAAGGTACATAAAAGCCTGCAGAGAAGGCTTTCAAAACCAACGCTGTGCCAGGCTCCTTACTAAGACTGCACACTGTCACTGCTCACAAAGGTGAAGAGCTGGGACACTTGTTATTGAATATTTAGTCCAAAAACCTGTTTTTGCTTTGGTCACCTTGGACATTTGTATCCACAGTGACAAAAGAATAACTTGAATAAAGCATTTTGACCATAAATCACACGTTTCTTTGAAGGTACTTTTTTACAGGTGACACTTGCAGAGCTTTACCAGGGGGTGTGTTAACATGCTTTTGGCTGTGTGCCACATATTTAATATTTCTTGTTTTTTAACCTTTGCCCCGATGTCCTCAAAAGGCTTTTCCCAGGCCGCCACTCTAAAAAAATAATATCTTGTTAGTGACTTACCTGGTTGAATATGGGTTACACTGACTCACTGCACCATCTTTTGGTACAACTTGGTATGACATGAAAGTACAGCCTGATCTCAGTTAAACTTCAGCTGATATCTCGTCAATACAGTACATTGTGATGTTTTTTACTTGAAGTGAAAGCTTCTGTTTCTTCCTGTTTCCGTTCTGGCTTAGTTCATTTTGGAATATTTTAAATGTTTTTAAAATGAAAGAATTTACAAAAAATGCCTTTAAAGATAAACCTTTATTAATACCAAATATAACTGTTAAGAAGAAGGTATAAAACTCTGAGAAGTTACAGAACACGTTCACCAGCTTGCATAAAAACTGTGTTACCATGTTTAAATACAAACAATATAAAATGTAAAGCATATTTACTAATTACTCTAATAGTTCCAGTTCACAGGAAAAACAGTGGTTTCTTCTTTGGGACATTTTCCTGATCAGTGAAGTTACTTATTCTACTTCAGCTGTTCCAGTCAGTCCTCCAAATAAAAACCACCAAACAGTGAAATGATCACAAAGAAAATAAGAGTCAAAGCATTTCTCACTGGCAGACTGATGAGAACCAGCAACAAAATGTAAAACAGTATCATCTGCATAAAGACAAAGTTTAAAATTAAATCTAGAAGAAACAATCTCAATATAAACCTAAAAGAACCCGAAACAGATCCCTGTGGCACGCCACTGCTAACCAGCAGTTTCACAGATTTATGATGACCTGATAAATATCCACAGCAGCAGTTTTTCTTATTTTACTTCAAACAAAAAAAAATAACAGATTTAAATTATACTGTTATTACAGACAGCCCTTTATTTAAGTGATTTATAATTATATTTGATCATATTTCAGCGTTCCTGTTTAGGTCCTTTTAACCCTCTGTTAAATGTTCTCCATGTTTCCATGCTCATAATGCTTTCACTCATTAACAGCTGCTTCTACTTTGCTCCTTTTTTTTAATTAAAAAATTTTAAGCCAGAAGCTTAATTTTAAATTAAGCTTCTGGAAATAAAACTTGAACCTTTTTGAAGATGTTTCAAATTAAAAGCCTATCATCATTTTTGAATTCCATCACTTCAGCTTTTCTGGGTTATATATATTATTGTCATTAATTATCATCAGTATTTTTCATTATTTGGAGTATTTATAATTGTATTTTTTTAGCTGACTGCTCTGTATCTTTCTGTATTATTTATTTAGAATTATTAACATCTTTGGGAGTTGGACTTTGGGGACTTCACCTCTCCAGTTTTTGGTTTCTTTTTCTTATGAAACCTGTTCAGGAAGTTTGGAGTTTCAACAACTCGACAACACAAAAGTAAATTATAATTAAAAGAAAACAGATTTCTCTTATGAGTTGGATTAGTACTAGCTGGACTATTCACGACTTTGTCATGTCAGAAATTACACTGTCAAATACCTTTTAAAAATTTTGGTCTAAGACAGAGACATTATTAATGTGTGTACTTTAAGACTTGGTCATTAAGTATTAATTAACAACTAGAGCTCTTAAGTGGACCATTTATGCTCATTTTTAGCTCCATATTTTTTTATTCTGGCACGGCACTAGAGCACCTTAAAATATCCTCATTTATCGCACAGTGTCTGTAAAGCAGCTGTTTGTTTAGCTCCTGTCACTTAAGGCCCCCTTTCTTCTGATTGGCCAGCTTCTGGAAGCCAGCAGAGGGGCTGCACACAGTGCTTGCCTACATGATTTCTGGTTGTTACTTGGAAATGTTGGTGGAGTATGAGCAAGGACATCCTGATCATTGCAGAGACAAAAGCTAGAGCAGCACATCAGTGTTTGGTAAATATTACACTCATAACACATATAAAGGTAGATCACGAGGACATAAAGGTAGAGCTCATCTTTCAATACACCAAAGGTAACGTGCATTCCTTGTATACTGGAGTCTGTTAAATACCAAGAATGGGCCAAGTACTAAGAACATGTACATGCACAATAAAAACAAATAACAAAATCAAGACGTTGATTCTGGTGGCTCAGAAAGTGCTGCAGCACGAATATATAAAACATACTCCTTGCTGCGAAATGCCCAGGTGCATGGATGGAAAGATGAAAACCTGAAAAAGTTTTTTTGTACATAAATAATAATCCTACACAGATGCAGTGACGTTGGCCCACGAGGGGAAAGTGTCCAGAGAAAACAGAACACGACCCCAGCTGTTGATGGCCAAACTGATGCAACAGATGCCGATGATGTTCATCACCACACCTGTTTTAGCCTGTAGGGGGTGCAGTGGAGAAGGAAGAAGAGGTTATGATGACATAATAAGTCAGTCTGAATGTCATTTCTTTCCAGCTGGAACAAAATGGAGGACTCACCATGTCAGACACTTTGAGGAAACCGGAGGAGAAGACGATGGCATTGGGCGGCGTGGCCACCGGCAGCATGAAGGCAAAGGAAGCACTGAGGGTGCACGGGATCATCACGTACAGAGGGTTCAGGCTTATGGACTGGGACTGGGTCAGGAAACAGAAAACAGAGTTATCAGCTTTACCAACAAACTGACTTCAATGGCTTTTTCCCCCTGTTACAATTCAACATTTCCTGTACAGATATTTCATAATAAAAGCCTGTCACTGGCTCAAAGGCTGAAGTGCCTTCTGTTCTGTGTCGCCGTATAATGTGAATCATCTAGAGGAAGTGCAGCAGCTTAAAAGGGAAAGTTTAAACTTACGATGTCCTCTTGTACTCTAACTATATGCCGATGACAATGTACTGTTACATCACATTATGCTTTATTCATATGTGTGAATACAAACAGTTTACTGTGTTTTTGGTACCATGGAAGCCAGAATGGGTAGGAAGATGGTCGCTGTCGCAACGTTGCTCGCACACTCTGTGAAGGTGGCGATAAGCAGGCTCAGGATGAAAGCAATGGCCCACGGAGGGATGGAGTGGAGCGGTGTCATCTGAGCACCGAGCCAGTGGGACAAACCAGACTCCTGAAAAAAAAAAGCAGGGTTCCAAACTGAGTCTGAAAGTACTTAAGACTCTCTCTGGTCCTAAGATTTAGCCAAAGTTTGGTAGGATTCTCCTCACTTTCCCAAAATAGTCCCATGTTTCTGTAACATCTTTACTTAATTTCTGTTAAATTATCTGCACTTTGTGGCCATCCAAAGAAGCAGCGTTATGTGTACTTGTTTCAATTATTACAGAAACTTCAGAACTTGTCTTTGAATCCTCCACTTTTAAAGATTTATTCATTATTAAAGTAATCCAGTGACAGTTGTATTTCTACTGCTACACAGAAACAACTGCTGATAGTTAATTCATCAAACTTTATTTTCCAAATTGTAAACAAATATAGTTTAAAACAGAATTTATGTTGCTGCCTTGGTGTAACTCGGTTTAACCCAGTAACCTGAACAGTCCTTCAAAGTGAGTAATAACATTTAGGCTCCGCCCAAACAGTGAAAAGTCAGTTGAATGGCATGAGCAGGATTCAGCTCTGAGTGCAGAGAGTTTACCACGACAGTGTGAAACTCCAGCAGCATGCACAAAGCACACACTCTCACATGAGCATCAGCTTCTCTGTGCACGTGCCTGCTGAGCTCTATGTCCTGGTAGGACATACCCGGAACACCTCACCCAAGAGGCGCACAGGAGACATCCTAGTCAGCTGCTCGAACCATCTCACCTGGCACCTTGCGATGTGGAGAAGGCTCTACTCTGAGCCCCTCGTGGATGGCTGCAACTAATGGAGGAACTCTCCTTTCCACCACCCTGGCATAGACCTTCCCAGAAGAGCTGAGGAATGTGATACCCCCGATAGTTGGGGCACACCCTGCAGTCCCCCTTCTTAAAGATAGGGGCTGCCATCCCAGTCTGCCAATCCAGAGGCATCGCCCCAGATCGCCATGTGATGTTACAGCGGCATGTCAAACAAGACAGCCTACAACATCCAGAGCCTTAAAGAACTCAGGGTGAATCTCACCCAACCCATTGGCCCTGCCACCAAGGTGTTTTTAATTACCTCAGTGACCCAGTGATGAGCAAGTCGCCCCCCTCATCCCCAGTGCACGCTTACTATACATTTAGGTGTGCCAGGTCTGTCCAGGATCCTCCCCCATCACCTGATCCAACTCACCACCAGGTGGTGATCAGTTGACAGCTCAGCTCCTCTTCTCACTCGAGTGTCCAAAACATATGGCTGCAGAATACTGCTTGGGTTCAGATCAGACATATCAAATCAGATTGGGGATCCTCCCAATCACAGTCCTCCAGGTCTCACTGTCGTTGCTCACGTGAATGTTGAAGTCTCCCAGTAGGATGATGGAGTCACTCTCTAGAACCCTCAAGCACTCCACCCAGCGACACCATGAAGCCTGGGTACTCTGAACTGTCATAAGGTGCATAATTGCAAACAACAATAAAGGACTCGTTACCTTGTCTGAAAGCACAGTGAAACAAGCCTCTCGTCCACCGGTGAAAACTCAGACATACAGGCACCAAGCTGGGTGGATACAAGGATACCCACCCCAGCCTGCCATCTCTCATTGAGGGCAACTCGAGACTGAAACAGAGTCCACGCCTCTCTAGGAGAGTAGGTATTTCTCATCCTCACACACTGGCTCAGACTTCTTCCCCACCAGAGAGGTGACTTTCCATGTCCCAAAAGCCAGTCTCGATGGGTCTGCCAGAGCCACTGCCCAACACACAAACACCCAACCCCTATAGGGGTGAATTTTTCTGAGGTTATTTATTCTAACTTTTAAAAACCTAAGGTTGTATAAGGATACTTAATGTAAAATTAGCCCAGTAACCATTTTCTAATAGAACGTCTCCACTGTGCCACCAAATATGTAAACTGTAAATATCTTATGAGCTTTGTGCACAATAAAAAAAAGCCTGTTCATGGTGTAGTTGGTATGCAGTGATTTGTCTGCTTAGGTCTAATTTTATAAACATAAAATAACTGAAATCAAAGGTTTTACCTCGCTGCCTTTGGCCAGGGCGAAGCCTCCTCCCAACAGCAGGACGATGTTCCAGGGCATCTTCTTCTGAGTCACCTGCCAGGTGAGCAGAGGAGGGGCGGGGCCTCGGGAGACCTGAGACTCTGATTGGGTTTAACAAAATCATTAAATCAACACGTTGAAAATGTACTTTGTGTGTGTTTTACTTTGTGTGTATTACCTGCATCGGCGCGCCTCCAGAAGCAGAGGTAGCGCGGGGGCTCGGAGGGAAGAACAAACAGCAGAACAGCAACAAACAGGGCAACGGTTGCATCTGTGACAAACCTGCAGAAACAAGTTCAACACTCGATTTACTTTCATACACTCAGCATCAAACAATAAACTACATAAATTCACCTCCAAAGACCAGAGATGGTGCACTACAGAGAGAGATTAATGGGTTAGTGAGGTAGGTTGAGTCATCAGGGTTTATGATGGCTCCATTTTAACCCTGCATGATAACCATGGCAACTTGTGCTAAATGTTTACGCTTATTCATTGATTTGCTCCCCGAAGACATGCTCAAAGTGCAATTAAGCTTTACTGTGAAAGGGAAAAAAATTATAACCAGTCTGTGGGCCTGAGGGGTTACACCACCACAAAATGGAAATGTAAAGTGTCTACTCCTACTACGATTAACTGCTTCTACTTTTTATTGTAAATAATGTTTATTTCTTTAGTTCTTCTTCCAGCGTAGTTCTCTTGGCCAAACCACCTTAGTCTTGATTGTCTTCCCCTAATACTGATGTTCTCCATTTCCACTCTCTCTCTAATGACTTTGTTTCTGATTCGGTCTTGTCGTGTGTGTCCACATGCCCGGCTACACGTCTTTATTTCAGTGTTGTGGATACCGAGGTTCGATGTTGCCTGGCGCCGTTTTCACCTAATATGAGTTTGCAAACTTTGATGTCGTTCTTGTCTCTGATTCTAACAGGATGAAGTCACTTTGCAGTTCTGACAGCTGGCATTGTAGGTGATTGTGTGTCTCTCTGCTTTCTTAAAGTGCGTCATGGCTCATGGCAAAGTCTATGAACTGTTCACCCGTTTGGCCGCTCTCTCCAGCTCCATGCATGCACATGGTGTTCTCTTTTCCCCTGTTGACTCTTCTACACTATCATGTATTTCCCGCACCTCTTCCTCTATCTCCTCCCAAAACTCAATAATCTCTTCTTCATCCCATCCAGACTCATGATATTGACTACTTCTCCATTGAGCTATAGAACTCCCTTCTTCAGCTCTTCATCCAGGATGATTCCCGCATCATTTCGTCTTCCATAAACTCCAGTATAGAACAACTTGAATCTGTTGAGAAGTTCTTCTGCCTTGCTGCCCTTCCACTGTGTTTCTTGCACACACGCGATGTCGACTCTTCTTCTCTCCATCAGGTCTACGATTTCATGCACATTGCCTGTCATGCCAAGTCTAATGGTCTTCGCCTCCCTCTTTCCTCTCCTCTTCCTCCTTTGAGCTAGTTTCTATAGCTGTGTCTGCTTGTAATACAGTAGCTGTCGTCCATTTTTCACGTGCTCACACATTGCCTGAGGGCTATGCCCAAGCCATGCTGGGATACCATACTCATATGGGATGGGCAGAGGTTTTATGATGGAGGCCCTTCCTGCCACAACCCTCCCCATTTCTCCGGGCGTGTGACCGGCTCCAGGTGGTGCACCACAGAGCCTGGGCTAGCAAAGGGTTTAAAAATGTTTATAAGGCACCTTCCAAACACCACAGTAATAAAGCTGCAAGATAAAACTACAATGAAAAATAAAAGAGAAAAAAAGAGGAGTAATAACAGTACAGCTACCTGATTAGTTAAAAGCAGAAGTGAATATGATTTTTTTTGCTTCTTTTTAAAAATAGCCGAGTGTGTTGAAGGTCTGACCTCAGTGGGCAGCGTAGCAACTAAATGCCTGATCACAGATCTGTTCAGTGTCAGATCTGTGACACCACTACGTGGCCAGCTCTTACAAACCTTAAAGACCTGCCAGATTTGTATTCATGGAACATCTCAGATGTGTATTTACGGCCCAAACATTTATAATTAATAAGCAATATTTTGAATTTGAACATGTATCTCACTCCTAAAGGCGGCTGGACACAGGTGCCAAATTTCCTGATCTAGTTTTGAAGGGGGTGTAGCTCCAGTTGGGGTTATCTTGGACCTTTGGTTTGTGTAAACGGACCATTTCGACATTTCCTGATTACACACACTGATAGTGAGGCTCAAACGTGCAATCGCCCTCGAACCCCAGCTGATTTCACTCGCTCACAACAACTTTGGCCTTGAATTCATTTTCTGCAACTTCACCGACAACATGAGGAGCAATTATTTTTCAAAGCAGCTGAAAATGATTAGAATCAGATTGATTTATCACTTCCTTCTGACTGAGCAGAGTTAGGTCCTCATGCATCTGAAAAACAGCTGTAATGAATTATTAGAGAGGCCATTTAAAGCAGCTATAACCAGATCTTAGAATCATCACCTGAATCTGCAGCTACCCACAGCCAGTATTTCATAATCTGTGTATATATGTGTGTGTATAGAAAGAGAAAAGCTGGGAAAAGGCACAGTGCACCACCTGCTGCCTGTCTTCAAATCAATATTTCCAATAACTCAAAGCCCCTAAAAGGTCAAAATGTACAAAGCTGTCAGGAGGCGGGTGTAGAAACATACGTCCATTGGTCACTGGGTGCATGCAAATACAGATCCTCCGACTGTGGTGAAACATGCTTTCATGAACTGAGTGGCCGATATTGCACCATGTGACTAGAGCTGAACCTGGCAGCAGATCTCAGTCAATAATGCTTGAAGAGTTTTCGCGTATGAGGAGGAAAAGGTAGTTCAAACTCCAGTTACCAAGAAATAATAATAAAAATAAATAAATAATAATAATAATAATAAGCTTTTTCTGCAGCACAGCTTTTCTCCGTGATGACAGATTGACGACCTTCTTGGACGGTCTGTTAGTCCAATGAAGCAGCAGCCGTATTATTGGTCACATAATTACATTAAAATCATCCAAAAGGCTCCAACAGCACAGACTCAGTCCAGAGGTCCAGTTCAGTTAGCTGACAGACTCACTTTAGAGGAACTGCAGTTTATTTTTCTGCCCTGATTGTTTCATGAGTATATTTTTCTCTGACATCATAACCCTCTCCAGGGGCTCACAGTCCAGTTTGAGGGGACTGAGGATGTCTCGCTCCTTCCTGCGGGGTCTCATGGTGTTTATGCTCGTGGACTGCCTTCAGGTGTTTGGAAACTGCCATCTGTCACAGTCACCTGCTGTCTTTGTGGATGCACTTTATGATATAAGCTCCAAAACTGAGGCAAGGCAAAATATTTGGTGCAGGATTTACAGTTTCTGGAAGCTTCCTCTAAATTTCATTCATTTCAAGGATTGAAATGTTTGTGGCTGCCTGTCCAAACTATTTCTCAGCTAAATGGACTAAAAGGAAGGATGGACGGACTTCGTGCTTCTGTTTCTTGAATTAAACATCTTTAAATGTTTCAGTTTACACGCTAAACTCACAGTTTTCTTCTTTTTCCCAGAAATCGAGTATTTTCTTTATTCCTAATCTCGACCTTATCAACGACACGGCACCCGCGAGGACAGAAAACATCCGACAGAGCAAACTGATCGATGAGTGACGTCTACGCTGCGCCTGCTGGTCATGTGACCCAGCTGGGAGTTTATGAATGAACGGAGACATAAGCAGGTAAGAGGTGAGGGGGTGGAGCCTGGACTGAAGGTCAGGTCAGGTATTGCCAATTACCCGCACAGCTGGATAAACATGTGGGGTAGGGGAGGGGGAGGGGGTGTTTGGAGGCTTTAAAGTCAACTTTAACACGTCAAAGAGACACAAGATGTCAGTTTACAGAATAAAACAGCTTCCTTTATGATGAATGGAGTCAGGGAAGCATTGGAGTGCAGAGGCGCTTCGGTCCTGGAGGGACTGACTGAGAGCAGACACATTCTGTAACTGCTGGATTAAATACATAAGTAACCTGATCTGAGAACCAGCGAGGACGCCCAGTGTCCAGTCTGCAGAGCTCAGCATGGAAATCCATGTGAATGGATTAAATAATAAAAAGCTGAGATAATAAAATTCTAATTATTCTAAAACTACAAATAAAGCTTTTAAAAGAAAAACCTGATTTGAAGCGCCGGCCCCAACCAGTTAAACTTTGGAGCCTCTGAGCGCGGCGAGGAGGCGGTCTCAGTTCATGCCACCCGCATTCGAGCAGCACGGGTCAGAGCCGCAGCTGCTGAGACTGAAGTTCAGCATTTGTACCCAGGACACGTTCCGAGTGTTTGTTCTTCGCCTCTGGTTCCTGTGTGCTCTGGGATTTTGCCCTCTGGCAGCTTCTGCAGTTTGAGTTCATTCATTCAGCCCTTTTTTTTCCACCTTGCATTAATGCGGCAACAGAGCCGAACACACACGTGAGACACGTGAGAGGTTTGTTCCAGACCCACACAGCCGTTTAAAAGCTCTGATGGTTTCTACTTTACAATAAAAAAAAATCGAATTTAAAAATGAGAACTTTAGTTCTCGTTTAATAAAAACTCATTGAAGATGAAAAAAGAGGGAACGGCAGACAGGTGAAAAAAATGCATTTTAATATTCACAAACATGAAGCTGATTCATTCAAAAACCCTAACGAGCTCAGGAAAAGGAAGGAAGGAAGGAAGTGTAAAAAAAATCACGTGAGGAGCCACCCTTCAAAATAAAACAGGAAGTAATCTGGACCTCTGGCCATTTTTTTAATCTGAGCAATAACGTGGCTGTTGTGTGGTTAATCGTGCTAACAGACCGTCCAAGAAATATGAGCTCCAGTGTTGCAGTCAGGCTTCTACTGAAAAACGGCCCTCAGCCCCCTTTCTTTGTGACCTCAGTAACGAGTCACATGTTGTTACGCAGTGAGGTTAGCTCCACCCCTCGTTTGTCACTTCCAGTTTCAAAAGGTGAAGATGGTGATGCAGATCAGGGCTAAAATAAGCACGAGAACGTGACTGCTCATCACTGCGCCGACTGATTTGGGTCGGTGTCGCTCTCTGAGACAAAATAAATATAACACCTGCACTCATGAAGGCTTCGCTGTACTCACTCAGCTTCGCTGTTGAAGATGTGCGTCGCCCAGCCGTCCATGAAGCGGGGGTCTCGTGTGAACCACAGCACCACCATGAGGATGAAGAGCGCCAGGACGCTGAATTCGCCGTAACTCATGGGTCCCAGACGGGAATGCTCGGCCCGGATGATCTCATATGCTGCCTGCTCCTTCTGTGACCGGACCGCACCACAACCCCACGTCCTCCGCAGGCTGTGACGCACAAAAGCCAAAAAGCACATTCGTAAAAAGATAGAGAGCAGCTGTAAGAGCTGTAAGAGACGGTCACAGCAAAGTCGAGTGCTTTGGTGAGCGACTCACTTGAAGCCCACGTAGAGGAACTGCAGCCAGAACCAGGCCAGAGTCAGCGTCAGCACCATGGTGGGGAAGGCAAAGACAAACCAGGACGCAAAGTTGATCACGTCACCGTTCTGAGGGAAGAGTCTGTGAGGAAGAACCAGACAGGAAGTTCAGAGTCAGGCCTAATAGGACCCTGTTAAATTGGACTTGGGTGTTGTTACACTGAGTTCGTACTGGCTCATCTGTCCGATGAGGACCAGGTTCGGTCCGGTTCCCGTCAGCGTAGCGGTGCCTCCAATGCTGGCAGCATAGCAGACCGACAGCAGGAGGCCTTTACTCAGCTTCTTCCTCCTCTCCTCCTCCACGTCACTCAGCTCCTCCACCTCCATCTGACAGAAGGTGCTGTCCACGGTCACGGCTGCTGAACACAGTTTACAGGTTCAACCTGGTAACTTCGACTTCAGAGTCGAAGTTATCAGACTTTTAACTTTTACCAAGTTAAAAGTCTGATCGCAGGTTTTTGTTCAAGCGGAGCTTCGTACCTATCGTTCACTTTCACCTGTAGGTTTCAGATTTGTCTCTGCGGACTTACCAGGACTGCTGCTGCTGTCCGCTGGAGGTTTGTCTTGCAGGTTGATGGTTTTCCCTGCGTTTCCTTGAGTTTGTGTTGATCCATTCGTACCTGAAAACAAACCCCAAAGTTAACACCTCAGGATCGCAGTCAGCCTACAGAAGAATATTTAAGCTACTGAATCAAGTCTCGTGCAGTGATTGATGAAATGTTTAAGGTCTTCTGGCTTTCTATATGTAGCTGAAGGCAGTGATCCCAGAAAGGTAAAGAAAGAAATGTCATGGGTACAAGGATATATATTCTGAGTCAGATGTTTAGGACATTGGACACTTTGCATTACAAAGCTCTGATTCTTCTCTTCCTGATATCCTGGTGGTCAGGTCCACTGCCTACAAAATCTATGAATTTCTTGCAGAAGCTCTCTCACAGCCACTCACTCTGACACCGACTCCTCATGTAGGCACTAACAGCCTTCATCGTACCTATCTCCGTGATGCTTGGGGCAGTGGACTGAGCGATACTGATGGTTTTCTCATGATGCTCCTGAGGTAGTGCGACACTCCTGTTGGTGGTGTGCTCAGCGTCTACGTTACTGTGGAGCTGGTCCAGGACGGCCTGGGCGATGGGGACCATCATGGCAGTGGTGGCCGTGTTGCTGATCCACATGGACAGGAAGGCCGTCACTCCCATGAACCCCAGCATCAACCTGCGGGTGGAAGTGTCCAGAACCGACAGTTAAAGGTGATCTTTGTTTTTTCTGTTGTAGTTTTGCTCAAATTGAGCAAATTGAATAAACCATTTTTATGTTAGTACTAATTAGCAGGTTTCTGCGTCTGTGTCTATGGAAGCAAAGCTAGTTAGACTTGGGTGATACTGACAGCCGTTACTCTGAAATTAAGGATTCAAAATTGGACTTCCTAAACTGGCTGCAATGGCTACATCAATCTTTGCTTATAGATACTGTTTCCATGCAAATGGTTATCAGGCTCTCTGTAAACTCTGTGGACGGCTTCTGCTGCAGCCCTGTGGGGACGGGTTAGGCTCAGGTGACTCACAGGGCGGGTCGGACTCCGACTATCAGCAGCACCCTGAGCGCGATGCGTTTGTGGAGGTTCCAGTGCTCCACGGCCACGGCGACCATCAGTCCCCCGACAAACAGCATGTTGGTGTCCTTCAGGTACTGCATACACACCTGGGTAATAACAGGGAGTAGACAAAATAATGTAACAATGACAATAATGTAAAGTTAGCATGTAGCATTTAGCGGCGCAGTAGGATAATTCAGCATATTCTCTATATTTGGATAAATCTACATGAGTAGGAGCAGTAGTGCCACATGTAGTACACTGTGTGTGTCTGTGTTACCTCTTTGGACTGCATGATGCCGAGGACGGGGAACAGGATGGTCGGCAGCAGCGCCGTCACAGCCAGCGGCAGAACCTCAGTGCACCAGTACACCGCCATGAGGGCTATGACATAGGCACAGGCCGCCTCCTGCACAGACACAGTGTCAGGTTAAATTGTGATTGCTGTGCAGTGACAGACGTATTGAGGATATCCTGAACTGTCTGACAGTAAGTGCTGAACAGCCACTTTATACAGTTAGTTTAGTCCACTGGTTTCCACCGCAGCACCGCAGCACAGGGTCAGCAGCATTATTTCATACGTTCTTCTAGCCTCTGTGTTTGAATTTCATTATTTAACCTTTCAATCATTACTTCACTGAGACAAAGGCTCACCAACCAAACAGCCTCTGCTTTGGTTTAATGTGACTCTGAGCCCTCACGGGCTTTTACAGAAACTTGTACTTTTACATTAAGCTGTCGGATTTGGTGCAGAAAAAGTGTGTGGAAGTCTAATTTACTTCGGATGTGCTCTGGCTAACTGCTCTTCGTCACGTTCCACTCCTGCTGTTACATCAGACCCTTAAAACACGAGCTGTTGTTGTAGAAACGGAGACGTGTGGATCCAGACTCACGCTGTGACCTCTGAAGGTGCTGAAGCCCACACGTGTCAGGATTTTCCACTTCCTGCAGCTGCGTGATGACATTTCTCTTTCCCTAACTTTAAAGCTGTTTCTCTCTCACTGCTGTGGCAGAGCTGCGTGTGAAACTGGAAATCTATAATATAATATGCCTGAAAAACACTCTGAGCCGTGCTCACGTGCAGGGATGTGTTCCTGAGTCCATGCAGTGATTTCCAGGACAGAACCCGGCCTGTTTCTAATGGGTTTACAGCCTGCACAGAGGTTCCTCCAGATTCTCTGAACCTTGTGACGATATTATTACTGGAGATGATCAGATATTCACTCTTTTGGAGACATTTTTTTGCAGCTTGGTGAACGTCTGCACACCTTCACTCCTGAGAAACCCGGTTCCTTAATCACGCTGCTATCAGGCTGCTGGGGGCTTCCCATGATGCATTGTGTTTCTCCATGTTTAAACACCTTTAGCTATCATTATCTTTTGTCTACTCTCTCCCGGTCCACGTCTCAGTCAGCTGATCAGCACGGGTCAGAGATGACAAACAGCCTCTGACCTGCCAGCTCTGTGCTGTGAAGTCCACAGGACTTTGTACCCGTGAGCCGGACCGGCTCCTGCTGTGCGCTAACCACTGAAACATGTTTCCATGAAAACGACTAAAACCTGTAAATCAGTTGAGACTTTTGGAGTGTGAAACTGATTTTTCACTCATTTACTCTTAAGGAAGTGAAATGATTTAAAAGTTGTTAGTGTGAGAAAAATCTCAGTTTAGTAGAAATGGTCTGAGCTCAGAGATGAACCGGCACAGACGGTTTGAACCGGCCCAGCACTCGTCTTAGCGACCTTTCAGTCTGCGTTTGTCAATCAGTGACAGGAAGCTGTGAGAGAAAGCTGCTGCACAAACATGCAGTTATTCATCAATGAAAACAACCTGTCTGTACGCAGAGAACAGAGCAGCTTTCTGTTACTGTCAAACATTTAGACCTTGATTTACAAACTCAGATTTGATTCCACAGCTTTGTTGTTTCCCCTCGTTCTCCACATTATTCCAAAGTTTCACAACTCCTCATCAGAACGTCTGTGCTGTTCTGAAATAAATCTGTGTATCTGTTCGTGAAGTCACAGCGAGTAAAAAAAAAAAACTCAAAGGATGATTGATACACACGAGGAGGACAAAATATTAGGAACACTTTTTACCCTAACGTATCACCTGCTGTGTCATCATTAGGATCTCTCTGAGTTTGTGTTTCTCAGGCAGGTGAGCGCTCACTGACGAGCTTTGGTTTCTAATCTGATACCAGCCTGCTGATCAAAGGTAAATGATAAAAATGGGAACATTTGAACTCAGCAGACTGTGTTGATATTTATTCATCATTACTCTGTTAAACTGGTCATTATTCATACGGGTTGGTCGAAGGTTAGTTCTTAGTAATATTTAGACCAGTAAGTTCTCAGTAAACTGGTAAGCAAGCTGCCTGAACTGGGTATTTCTCTGTAAACTTGTTAGGTAGACCAGCTAGTACTCAGTAAAGTTGGAAGTAGAACTGGTTCCTGCTCAGTTAACAAGTTCATTAAACAATTTCAGTCATTGTTCTGTAAATTTGTTATTTAGATCATTTTGGGTTCAGAAGACTGGGAGCGTTCCTGGAGGTTATCTCGCTAACCTGCTCATTTCTAACTAAACTAGTTATGTAGACCAGTTACTGCTCGGTGCTGAGTAAGAAAGTTAAACTAGTTTGTTGCAAAGTGGAAACAGAGTCTTTGTTGTTCCATAAACTGGTTACAGTTACTAACCTGGTAGCTTTTAGGTAAAGTCAGCTGAGCTGGTTATTTCTCTGTAAACTGGTTACTCAGACAGCACTGATAGCTCTCAGTAATGGTTAGTTACACTGGTTGAAGTGCTCAGTAAACCGGTGGTTTAAACTGGTCAGTGAAGTGGGCTCACCGTGGTGCTGAGGGCGAGCGGCAGCAGGATGAACGGACTGCAGACGAGGATGACGACGCCCTTCAGCCTCCAGACCTGCCGCAACATTTTCACCCACAGTGGAAGAACCGACATGGCTGCTGCTGCTGGTGATGATGATGATGATGATGATGATGATGATGATGAAAACAAAAACCTCAGAAAAGTGAATGAAGCTGAATCAATGAGATGCTGCTCAGTGCTCTGCTGCTCACAGACTGACTGCTCCCAGCTTCTCCCGCTCTCCCTCTCCCCGACACATTTGTGATGCATTTCACGGTCAACACTAAATATTAACTTTATGTGTGTTACACACACACACACACACACACACACACACACACACACACACACACACACACACACACACACACACACAC
>JAVDPK010001185.1:71969-86953 GCA_034780415.1 Cichlasoma orientale
ACGCAGCACCCAAACAGAATGCAGCTACATTTCCTGCACTGTTACACACTGAAAGTACACAACAAAGTGTATTTAAGAGCTAAAACAGTGGTTTTTCCATGATATGTGTCATTTAAGAGTTACAGGAAGCAGTCTGACCCACTGACTGACTGCTTCCTCTTTCAGAGGAGCTGAAGGATCCAGCGTGGTACACAGTGGTACACAGTGAGGCTGTAACAGCTGCTCTGCAGTGTGCCGGCCCGGTCTGTGTCGGGAATGTTGGAAATCACAGAGGAAGCATCGCTTCTCTAAAGTTGCTCACAGAACCCAGCCCTCATTTTCTTTTTTCCCAGGCGGAGAAACAGCCGGCATGTTGTGTCATTCTGAAATGTTTCCAGCGTTGAGCAACGTGAGGAACCAAAGCAGGCAGGAGTAACTGAGGGTTTTCACATCGTTCAGTTCATGCTGCACTTCCTGCAGTTCCCCTGCTTCTGCTTTTCATGGGAAGCAGAAGGTTTTCAGAGAATCTGTTTAACTTTCACTTTCTGTCAGGACGGTGAGTCGGCTCATTTACTGAGTCTGAGGATGAATTAAATTCTTAAAGTTTCCCGGTTTCCTTATGTTATCCGAACTGAGCAGCAAATCAGACAGAAGCTCAGAGTACTGCCCGCTGGATGAAACTCAACAAATAAAACAGCTTCATGAACTTTCCAGATTAAGGCCTTAGAATGATGTTTTGGACTATGGAAACTTGGTGGGTCCAACAAAGGGCCAGTGATCAGCTATGGTTGTGGTCTATATGCTCGTGGCCCGATCTGGGAGATGGAAGCCACAGTGCGCTAGTTCACAGGTCAATGATCAGTTTTGTAATCATTTCATCTGATCGGCAGCTACGTGTCTCACACAGCTGGATGAAGAGAGGAGCAGATATGTCAGCTGATCGCTGGTGGTGAGTTCAGTCTGGTGGCAGAGGTCCAAACATACGGTCTCAGTCTCGTAGTTCTTGTGTTTTTCTTCATAGCTGTGAGTTAATCTGGTCTGTTTGAGGCTCTTTGTCTGGTTCAGGCAGAGCCGGCCCGAGGCATAGGCGACATATGCACCTGACCACCAGGGGGCCCCCAAGCTCACCCACATTTGTCATGAAAGAATTGTTTTTTTTTTTAACATGCCAATGTCCTAAAAAAAGAAGAAACTATTCCACCTCTTCAGATTTATAAATATACATATATGTTGCATGGATAGACTGGTGGACCTCACTCTTATGCCTCATTTGTGCTCTTGGGGGGGCACCACGCCATTCTGTGGTATAGCAGCATAATAAGATATTTACAGCACTTCTTGTAGCACCGGGTCCAATTGCTGACCATTTGTGTCCGGCTCTGGACTCAGATTTTGTAAACCGTGGACATCAGCCACGTTTCCCACGCTTTTTCGGTTTCTACTTTTCACAGTGGGGGGGGGGGGGGTCATGCTGACAGACAGCCCCACCTGCTCTTCAAAACACAGCTGCTTCCTGGAGCCAAACTGGAGTGAAAGTGAAAGTGAGCTGTTGACAAACAGATTTAATCTCTTGGATTAGTTTATTAACAGGTTTTTATTAACAGGTTTTAATTAACAGGTTGAGTTCTGGACTCCTTGTTTCTATATTTGTTCAGGGCATTCACAGAGGACCGCAGCATGGATGAACAGACGGTGAGAGAGGTTTTGTGACAGAACGCTGAGATGAAAGGAGAGAAACTGCTTTGATGAGTTTTATTAGATGTTTAGTTTTACAGTTCATCAGACAGCACTGATACCGAGCCACAGTCACAGTCCGACTCGTTCAACCACAAAACAGGTTTCAGGAAATCATTTCTGCCGTTCTCCATATATCTACAAAAACTCTCCTCTCTGTGGCAGGTGAGCACACCTGTCCCCACCCTGGTTCATTTACTTTTTTCAAATGTTTCCCTTTGATTTTGGGGACATCTTTGAGTTCAGTCTCTGTAGGATGATCATGTCATTGTGATCTAACAATGTGGTTTCCTTTCATTGCAGCATGATATTTCTGTCCTGTTAAGATCTGATCTGAGTTCCTTTAATTATTTTGAGCAGCACATTATTATTTGAATAGGTAAAAATTAAATTCATAATTGTGGAATTGATTGTTTGATTCATGAAGCATCATTAAAGAGACCAAACTCAGTGATTTAAACCCATTTTACATAATCCAGCATGCTGATTACTGCAGATTAAACCAATGATTAGCAACAAACTGAGTGAACATGATTGATTGTAAACACAGAACATGTAATAATAAGTGCACATGTCAGGGTGACTTTAATGAGCCGCAGCTAAACGAGTTTCACTGTATGGGACACGCATCGTTTTTCACTGCTATGGCTGCAGCTGCTACTGCAGCTCCTATTGCAGCTCCTACTGCAGCTCCTACCGGACCCCCTACAGCTCCAACACCCGCTCCAATGGCAATTTCAACACCAAACCCAACAGCAGCTCCAACGCCGAGTCCTGGAACAGCTCCAGCAGCAGCCAGAACAGCCTGAATGAACCAGTTGTCTCTCTCTGCCAGTCTTCTTGCTTCCTTAGGGGTCATGTCTGAGTTTTCTCTCAGAAGCTGTTCCATCTTCTCTCTGATGGCTCTCTCGGCCTCGATGAGCCTTTCATTGGTGTAGCACCTTCCTCCATTTCTCTGAACTCCTGTGTTGATCTTCTCCAGCAGCTCTCTCACCTGAGAGCGATCCTTCTCCCTGTTGTTAAAAACATGGTATCGTCCCTGACACTGACGGATGAAGTCACTGAGAGCTTTATTTTTTTGAATAAATGTTTCTATGGTGACTCTGTCTGCCTCCAGATTGTCTCCATGGGTGAACAAGGCCATGGTGTAACATGCTGCTGTTTCTCCAAACACCTTCTGAACGATTCTCAGCGTTTCTTGTTCTTCTTTAGTGAATCTGCCGACCTGGATCGCAACCAGGAACACGTGAGGACCGGGAGCAACAAACGAGATGGATCTCGCGATCTCTTTTTTCACCTCCCTTTCAGTTTTACTGGTGTCAAACAGACCTGGAGTATCAACTACAGCCAGTGTCTGACCATCAAACTCTCCTCTTTCCTTCTGGCACTCTGACGTCACCGTGGAAGGAGACGCTGCAGATATGAAAGCTCTTCTTCCTAAGATGGTGTTTCCTGTTGCACTCTTCCCAACTCCAGTTTTCCCAACAAGCACCAGCCTGAGCTCTGCTTCCTCCTCTTCTTCAGCATCTGCCGGAGAATATTAAAAACACGATGATGATGGCGATCAAGACACATTTACCATTTCCTCCCATTTTCCTTTGAAACATTTATGTTTTTAACATCAAACTCATGTCTCATCAATTTTTTTCTGTTTCCATTAAGCTTTGGTGGTGTGTGGCTGATATTTACATTTTATAGACTGGCTCAGGTATTAAAACATACATAAAACAATAAAATACATCAACTATAGAAACAACAAAAGGAAATAACTGGTGAAAGCAGATGGATAGTGAGCTCCATTGATCTGAGATGAATCTATTGACATAAACCTTACCCAGCTGAGCGTATCTGCACTCCATGTTTCTCCTTCCAGAAGCAGCTGCTGTGTGAGTGTGTTGCAGGCCTGGCTGCTGATATTTCCTCTTTTCTGGTCTCAGTATGAGAGTCTGCTTCTAGTCCCTCCCTTCAAACATGTGACATCCGTGTGAGCCCTCACAAATACAGGTGATGACAAAACACGGGTAACCCCGGTTACAAATGTTACTATAATGCAATAAAACACAATGAAGAACATTAAATATACATTCATAGTGGACACAACTGATGATTTTATACTTTGTATATGTTGACTTCAATCTGCCAGCTTTGTGTCACACTCATAATGCCATAGTGGGGACAGGATCATCATCCCATGAGCATTAACCTTTCATTGATGGGTGCAGGCATTACATACAGCATCATGACATGTAATCAGTGGGCACTCGCCAACGCCACCTAGTGGACGCGGGAGACGTTCAGCGGCCGAACGAGTGGCCTGCTGGGCCGACCGCAACAGTGCAGCACGGCTCAACGCGCGCCCGGGTCCTTCGGGCCCGATCATCGCCGCTCGCAGCTTTAATTAACTCTGTTTTTACTTCCTCTTAAATAACTTTCTGCTGTTACTGTTAAAGTTGTTTTTAGTATATTGTTTTTACATTTTTGAGAACTTCTTGTGTGAACCTTTATATCTGTTGCTGCTGGTACAATGGAATTTCCCCTTTGCGCCACAATAAAGGCTGTTTCTATTCTATTCTATTCTATTCTATTCTATTCTATTCTATTCTATTCTATTCTATTCTATGAGGCGATCACAGATTGGAGAGATGAAGGAAAAGAAATTCAGTGTTCCTTCAGTCTGGAAGCACATAGCCAAAAGCTAAATTGGGTGACAAATGCTAATCTTCATCTGACTCAATCAGAAACAAAAGCACTGAGAGAAGAAAAAGAGCAACTGTTAAAAACAATTCCATCCAAATTGTGTTCAGGAGGGACAGCAAACACCAAAATCATCCTTTGGACCACATCAAAGACAGTATCCATGCAATCATGAAGCTGAAGCAACAATAGTATCAATTATTAATGATCTCATCAAAGCACGAGTCATAATTGAGTGTCCTGACTCATCTTGTAATAGGCACTATTTCCTGTGAAGAAAGTGGCACCATCTACTGGATGAGGAGTGGTACATGATTTACAGGCAGTAAATAAACATGTTACCCAGAGCACCAACAGTCCACACACACTTCTGAATGAATTCAAACCTGAAAATAAATATTTCACTGTCTGCGATATTAGTAATGCATGTTTCTCCATTCCAGTTCATAAATATATGTTCTTGTACATGCGCTTCAACTGGTAGCAAACTTTGATGGCTCTGATCTTTACTCAGCTTTATTTTGGTTGATTTTTTTTGTCAACTACTGATGGATACTTTGGTGGGGAAAAGAGTTTACTCAGGACAGGAGCTTTGTGGACGATCCCACCCTACTCCCGCTGAGATACAGAGCTGTTTTTGTGGTCGCCGTGCTGGAGCACAGGTGAAGGCTTGGAAGTGGAGATATAAGCACTTTCTGCCAACAGTCATCGTGGGAAATATCAACTCTCTGCCCAACAAAAGTGATGAGCTGGAGATACTGTGAGGACTCAGAAAGTATACCACGAATGCAGTCTCATGTGTTTTACTGAAACATGGTGGAATCAAAAGATCTGAGACGCTCATATGGATCCACCTGCTTTCACCCTCATACGCTCAGACAGAGATGATAAAGCCAGCCTGCCATGTCCCTATATGCTGGCAAACAGCCCTGCTTTCCTGAGGTATAGTGACTGTTTCAGTGGCTCGTTAGTTATTGTTCCCTTGTAGGCAAAAAAAATTCAAAGGCATGGAAACAACAGTATTGCTCAGTAAAGCTAATTATTAGTAAAATATCATGGTTATATCTGGAAATCAAATGTCTTCTAATCTTATTTCTGTGCATCATTTTATCACTAAATGATGAAACAGTTTTTAGGTTTAAGCTACATGTATAATAAAGTCACTGCACTTTTGTAAAATACAGAGAAATATTGTGCAAATTACATTTATTAACAAACAGCACATTATTTGATAGGAAATAGTTTTCACTTTACAATCAACTTTCTAACAAAGTGACATCACTGAGGGCATCCACTGGGACCACCGTTAGTCTTGATGCCGGGTCCGGTGGTTGACGTGGTCTGGAGAAACTTCATCCCTTCTCTTAATGAGTGACTTGGAGGCAGAGCTGTGCCATCAGTCACTGTGCTGGAAATGGAAGCTTGTGACCAGGATCAAGCAGAACTTGCAAGCGCTTCACCGGCAGGTGTGATGGCTACTTTTGTTTTGTCTGTCTGTGGCGGTACTGTCCATTATCCACAGATAAAGTAATTAAATCCTGGTTAGTTTTTGCATGATGGAGTTCATTTAACCCCTTTGGGAAGTGGCTGTGTGCTGTGTTATTGTTTGCAGGGCTCTGATTGGTCAATATTCCTATAAGGTTAGGATTATTGGACCAGCTGCTCTAACAGTGCTTGAATAGTTTTTACATGTTCGTGTGGATGGAGCTGTTTTCACAATAAAAGCTCAAAGTGGCAGTAACCTCTTAGTGTTCTGTCTGCACCAACATACGGAGTTCAGAGGGCATGTGTAGGACTGTATGTGTGCACGGGCATCAAAAAAATCTCTGCGTGGAAGTCGGGCAGCTGGATATGTTGGAGGAAGTTTTTATTTTTTCATTAATTTATTAAGCTGGAAAATTGTTCACGTAAACATCACCCCAGTAGCGATCAACCTTCGTGGTCGGTATTTAACTCGTTAGGTGGACGTGGATGCGCTGTGTTCTGTGGGGTCGAGGGTCAAAGTGTTGGCAGAGAGAGGCCAGTGTTTGTTTCTGAGCTGCTCTGTGGGGGCGTTCGACAAACACTCGCCCACTCTCTGCTGGATGTATGTGCACGGCAACACGGAGGCTCCAAAATGGAGAATGATTGCACATTTTCAGTCCAGACAAACACGATCCTGCTTTACATCCCATCATGTGCTGATGACTGTAGTCGAGCTTTAACTTTGGGTTTAGTTTAGCTGAGATTTACTGTGGTCTAACTTTGTTAGGCTTGATTTACATTTGTTTATACTTTAGCTTCATTGTTACATTAATTATGTAACAAGCTTTACGTTTATTTGACCTTTGCTGAGTCTGATTGGGTACAGTTTAGTTATTCTAGCTTAGCTGGGCTCTTTAGGCTTCTTAAGCTTTGTTGTCAAGTTTAATTTGTTTTTTATTTGTTGTTGTACAATATGGAACACGATTTATTGAACCACTGCTTAATAAACTGCTTTCCATGTAAAATATAAATGATGATAAATCAGGTAATGAAATTAAATAGTTGATTTTAAAAACATTTAAATTTGTTAATTCTCTAAAATTAATTTTGTATGAGGTAAACATTTATTGAGAAATCAATAAAGCTGAGTCTCTCCTTGTGTCATGACTTTAGACTTGCAGTATTTGTAACCATTATGCACTCAGTGTTGATCACATAAATAATATTCTGCTTTATGATGTGTAACTGCAACTAAATTGACTAAAAAAGTAAAAAGTTAGTTTTAAAGCATCAAAGCTTTGAGACAGACTGAATGCATTTAGCTCAGTTCACTGAGGCCAGATCATGTCAGTGGTCTTCGTGCAGGCCGGCGGCTCGTCTCTCAGACGGTTTCATGTTTTTTACATTGCGTAGTGCTAACAGGCGCTAACAGGCGCTAACAGGCGCGGGGTTGATCATTAACCTGCCAGCTGAGGGGTGGTAGCTGTTGTGTCCGTGCGCTACGCTGTCCAGCCTGGAGAAGGTTGGCTTATCTGTCTTAACTTTTATTTTATCTCACCTTTTAATCCCTTTTGCTCCCCATCATCCGTCTCCACATCACACCAAGGTCAGGTGAGTTCAACGGCAACTTTTCATTTACCAAAACTTTCTTCCGTTTCATCTCTAGAGAGAAATTTGCAGGCAGAAACTTTCAGCACAACTAAAAGTTTAAGTTGCTGGGTTTGAAGTGCACTCTGGCCGATTTATGCATATGAAGCTGAGCCTTGCATGTAGCCTTGCATGGTGGATTTATAAAGTTCTGTGTATTCTCTGTTCTGTGTGTTCAGCGTATTGTAGCCAAAAAAGGTTCTGAAACAGTAACCTTTAGTCTCCTGGTAAACACAGCAGTCACATCTGAAACGTCAAGTGACTCTGAACCCAGTGAGTGCAAAGGAGTATTTACATATCAGTAACTCTAAAGGCTTCCATACTTCAGAGGTGCACACATGTTGGCCTCTTGCTCCTTGTTGTTTTGGTCCGGACTAAGATATCCGAACTAATACTGGAGTTACCATATTTACATTTGTCATTGATCTTCTTGGTTTCTAGACAATGAAACCCACCTGCAATCTTCTCGGTTCACCGAGGATGTGAACTCTGCTTGTTAACAATTTAAGTCC
This sequence comes from Cichlasoma orientale, assembly GCA_034780415.1. Taxonomy (NCBI): domain Eukaryota; kingdom Metazoa; phylum Chordata; class Actinopteri; order Cichliformes; family Cichlidae; genus Cichlasoma; species Cichlasoma orientale. Next base: position 80,000 of record JAVDPK010001185.1, read on the forward strand.
AGGACAGAATACTTTTAAAGCAGTTCCCATGAGCCTCGGGTGTACTTGGAGTTAATGCTGATATGGTAGGATGTCCTCACGTGGGTTTTTTTATCAGCTGACTTCAGAGTAGAAATACAGTCTTTATTGGACTGAACCGCTGCATCCGCAACACTCTCCAGCTGGGGAATCAAAAAACATTTTAATTAGTTCATTTGGTATGATGTTAAGGGTCTGAGCCGCCCATTGCTCCATCCAGTTTCAAAACACCCAGATGGAGACGGTGATATGCAGCTGCAGCCGTGAGGCGCCGCCGGCAATCAATCCCAGGAAAAAGGAAACAATCAGATTTATCTGGCCAAAAGTCCAAAATCCAAATTCAACTCAGTGCTATTTATATAGCCCCAAATCACAACAAACAGTCACCTAAAGGTGCTTTATATTGTAGAGTAAAGACCCTACAATAATCACAGAGAAAACCCAACAGCCAGACGACCCCCTGTGAGCAAGCAGTTAGCGAGAGTGGGAAGGAAAAACTCCCTTTCTCAGTATGTTGTGATGCGGAGTTTGACTCGTGGTCTTGACTGCCTTCCTTATGTTTTTCAGGTTGACTGTTCAAAAATGAAGCTATATCTTCTCCTGCTTTGTCTCTGCCGCCTGGGACTGACTGTAAGAAGAACCTCCGTCTAACTAACTAACTAACTAACTAAGGGAAAATAGTTTTTATGTAACTGTACTCATTAGGAAATAACCCCGTCTATCCTCATGTGTTCAGGAGGAGCCCAGCCCAGCACCTACTTATTTCTCCAGTATTTCAGAAGACAACGAGGAGGTGGAGGCGGAGGGCGGCGGCTGTGGAGAAACGTTCAGCCCTGAGGCGCACAGGGCAATAGGAGAGGCCACTGAGCAACTGGGTGTACAGCTCCTGGAAAATCTTCCTGTCAGTCCACAGCAGCCCAACGTCATCCTCTCACCTCTCAGCCTCGCTTTTGCCCTCGGCCAGCTCACCTTAGGTTAGTCTCAGGTGTGCAGTTGTACTTTCAATGCTGCATCAAAGATGTTCGTTGTCCGCTTCTGCTTTATTCTGTGGCAGTGGACCCAACAACACAAATCACCATTGACTTTATAACATAATCCGATTTTTCTCTCAGGTGCTCGCAATGAGACAGAGAAGCTGCTACTAAAGACCCTTCATGCCCACGGTCTGGCATGCTACCATCACGCACTGGGAAGCCTGGTACCTCATTTCAGCCACACATCATTGGAGGTAGCAGCACGCATGTACCTGAGGCCAGGTGTGAGATGATGAATGTTACACTGGTGGTGATTTATCATAAGATTGGTATAAATGTGGACTTATTCACTCATGTTTTCCATCTCAGGGTTTAATGTGAAGGCATCATTTGTTGAAGACTCTCTGGCCAGGTATGATTTACCTTTGGGAAAGTATTACATGAACTTACAGAGTTGAATGGCAGAACGCAGTAAACCATCGTTGCTTTGGGTAGAAACTTTTTGGTTGCAGTTTTATAGTTTTTCAGTTTGCTAGGTGGCGCTGTCCCACTTAGCACCTTTGGCTGGCTTCTACTGCATGGCAGCACTGGTGTTAGACCCAGTGATTTATGGGCCTTTATGCAGTTTCATTATCTAAAAATGATTGGCAGCTGCGGATCGGTACCCTAACCCTAAAGCTGAGGTCACACAGGCTCACGGTGCAGTCAAACTGAAGCTTTCTTCCCATCCGCTTCAGTGTGAAACAGGGCCGAACACTTTCACTGCAAGCAGTGTTAAACTGGACTGAACAGGACTTCCAGAACCACAGTGCTTTCCAGTGTTCAGTTATGATATATCCATATCAATAAAGAAGATATTTACTCTTCTACAGCGAGTATGAGTTATAATCATTGTAGGGTCTTTATCTACAGTATAAAGCACCATGAGGCGACTGTTTGTTGTGATTTGGAGCTATATCAATAAAATTGAATTGAGTTGAATAAGGATATAAGAAAGATTCAGTGTTGATAAAACCAAATATTTCGTTAAGAATGAAGTTAAAGAGGGCTTGATGTTAGAATAATGGGAGTTTATATTTGCAGTAATAAGTAAGAATGGATATTTTTCTTGGACCACCTGATCTCTACCGTATTGATTTTATTTTTCCAGGTACCAATCGCAGCCCGTTCCTTTGGTCTCTGTGGAGGAGGTCAACCAATGGGTTGAGAATGTTACCAATGGACACATCCCCAACTTCCTTGAAAGCATTTCACATGATGTGGTGCTCATGCTCATGAATGCTGTATACTTCAAAGGTGAACCCCACCACAGACCCAAACTCTTCATGTGTTTGGTTTTACAGTCAGAATAAAAATGGGGAAAAAGGCTTTTCTACAAAAATCTGATTTGAATCAAATTAAAAGATTCAGACGATGCTGAGAACAGTTTAGTTCAGTGGAATCTGCTGTTAATTCGTTTCTCATGTGGAGAACACAATAACATTGAGCTGCTGGACTTTTCAGTTCTATCCATCTGAGCACATCCCAGAACTGAACGGGCACATGAAGACACGCTGACCAAGTTCCCATGTGTTATTTGAAAAATGAAACTCTTAGCTGAGGGTTGGTATAGGGTTGAATGCTCCTTTAACAAACCACACAGTTCTTTTAACTATGAGTACTGATAGTACCTAAAGCTCCACACCATCCATCCATCAGCAGGACTAATCAAGCTAAACTTTATGAAGATCTCAGTGTTGTAAAAACTGAAAAAAATCTGTTGCACTGCTGTCCTTTAATCATCTGTCCTGGACAGACAGGACGTCATTACCAACAGCACCCCTGTAATATGACTGACAGCAAAGTGTGCAATACAGGGAAGCTTCTTATTCTGTTAATGAGCACTGCAAAGAAAAAAGAGGCGACGCAGTAAAACTAGAGTGAATCATTGAAATATAATGTATATATATAGAAATATAAACACACAGTTGAAGCTGCTAATGGTTCCATCTCATTTCCCACCTTTTGTCAGGTCAGTGGCAAACACAGTTCGACCCCCAAGCGACCTCTAAGGGAGAGTTTTACCTGGACAGCCAGAACTTTGTGTCGGTGGACATGATGAAATCTTCCCAGTACCCTTTACGCCTGATGTATGATGCTAAACTGGAGGCACAGGTAACAAACCTCAGCTGAGCGCTGACCAAAAAGAAAGGCCTGTTTCCTTCCTGTTTCCTTCCTGTTTCCTTCCTGTTTCCTTCAACTTGAAGTTTGTATGTTGAGTTGAAGAAACGTAAAACAAAATGAGCAGGAAGTGGTTTTCTGTTGTCCAGGTTGCCAGTTTTCCCTTCAAGGGAAACACCAGCTTCTTAATCATCCTGCCCAGAGGAAACCTGTCGTCAGTGCTGCCCAAACTCAACATCTCCGACCTCTACAGATCTCTACCTCAGGAGAAACCGATGCAGGTGAACTTGCCCAAAGTGAAGTTGCAGTACCACCAGGAGCTCCAGGCGGCGCTCACCAACATGGGTGAGGAACTGAACGACAGTGAACTGAATATCGAGGACACGCTGCTATCTGGGTTTAAGTCTAAGAACAATGAGCAGTGCTGCCAGTGTCTGAACCACCAATTACAATACGGCATGAACAAAATATACAACCAGTCAGACAATAACAATTCTTGAGAAAGGTACATAAGAACAATATTGAGATAGCAATAGTCCTAAATAAAAGATGGAAAAATAAATAAATAAAATAAAAATAGATAAAGAAAGAAAGAAAAATGAGGAGGCAGACATTCTCGAGGTATTCTGAGTAAAACTGAAGGGCCGATGAGCATTTCTTGTTTTCTTTTACATATTTTAGTGAATTAAAGTAAAGTTTCATTTCAATTAAAAATAACATAAATGATGGGCTTGTTTCTGACATCTTTGCTTTATGAATGTGAAGTTTACGCGATAAGATAAACAGGTTAACAATGTTATGTTCATTACTTTGAGAAAATAAATGCAAAAATAATGTTTTTCTTTTCTGACAAATAATTGCTGTTCTGTTAAATATTTTTTTTCCAAATCTTTCCAGAAAGTATCACAAAAAGAGCATTTATAAAACAAATGAACAAAACTCTCATGTCCAGCTTTACAGAAGGTGCATCATCATCATCATCATCATCATCATCATCATCAGCATCTGAGAACCCAGAAATATGTATTTGTTGGATAGAAACTGTGTAACAGTTTAAGATGTAGTTCTTTGACTTTGTTAGATAACACAAATTTAAAGGGAACAATTTATTCCTTTAAACTGGGAACTCATTCTCTTACCCCGTGGTGTAACTTTCTGTTGTTATAGAAGCATTTCCTCATGTTTATTGGTACATTGATAGCTTCCTATCCTTTCATTAATTCAGTTAAACCACTCAGAACAGAGTTGACTACAGATCTATACTCTGGGTTTGCCAGTACTATGACACGGTTTGTGTCATAGTACTGGCACGAATTTAAAACTGCTTTCACCCCTGGTTATTATGGTAATTATGGTTATTATGGTTATTATGGTAATTACGGTAATGCAAAGTATGCTCGATCAGACGGTGATACGCTCGGTGCTAAAGGCTGTTAAAGCAGGTAACAGGTGTACTGGTGTTAAAGAGTTAATATGATGGTGGTCTCTCTCTCTCAGGTCTTGGCTCTCTGTTTTCTGGTCCTGACCTTTCTGGGATATCGGACCAGCCCCTGACGGTGACCGGCGTCCGCCATGCCAGCACCATAGAACTCAGCGAAGAAGGCGTCGAGGCATCCGCCACGACCGTCGTGACCTCCATGCGCTCGGTCTCCTTTTTCTCTGTAAACTCCCCTTTTCTTTTCGCCCTCGTCGATGATGCCTCCCTGGCCCCCCTCTTCATGGGCATCGTCACAAACCCCGCCCCTGACAACTCCATGCCGAATGACGACCCCCATAGCAACAGAATCATGAACACCCCCGGTGACTGTCACAAAACGGGACACGGATCTCAAACTGAGCTGAGCAGCAAGACGGGAGAGGGCAACGGAAACGGCACCATTGACTTCCCCGAATTTCTTTAAAGTTAAAGGAAAAATGTGTCAGTTTGGGGAAAGAAACAGTTTAACTTCTCTTTCTGTGAGGACTGAAGTCGTTCTTAGCTCGTTCTCTGTGAGACAGAACGAGACAGAACGTGTCAAACATTTTGCAGTCGTGCAGCACAGAAGTTATCGTAGTTTAACAACCTGTACCGACGCGCTGCGAACGCAGTAATCAGGTCTGCCGCAAAGTTTTTTAATAAAGCTCTGACAAAAAAACTTTAATATTTTAAGTTTCTGATGTGATAAAATGTTAAAATGAAGTGTTCACTGCCTGCTGATGCGTTTCAGAACTATTCATACAAATTCATGCAAACTGTTTCGTACACAAAGAGAAACATTTTCCACAAAACTGCATCACGAGTCTGTTTTTCTTACAGAAGCTTGATCGACGGGAGGAACTGTGATGGTCACGGCGAGCTCGTTTTCAGAATCAGGTCTTAGATCGGGCCCAAGCAGCAAGAACGGGAAAAAGGAAAAGTTCCCTGAAATTTTCCAGTTTAAACAATGTTAGCCCCACACACTCCCAGAATGCATTTTTCCAGTTTTACCGCAGATACTTTACTGCCCCTGTCTGCCTATTTCTAACAGCCAGTTTCAGTGTTGGTAGACCTGCACAAACAGACCTGAATGAATGAGTGCAGACACGCTTTCAGAACCATCTCAGCTGTTTTCCCTGCAGTTAGTGAGCTGCTTCAAAGTGAACCCGTCAGTCATTCAGAGACTGACAACAGAAACAGGAGAATATGAACCTGAGTGATGAGATGAAAGAGAAGCAACGATAAAAGGACAGAAAGTGAGCCGAGTTCGGCCGTACGACTCACGAAGCCGAGCGTCCCTCAGCATCGCTGTCCCCGCGGCCTGCAGGCAGAGCAGAAGCAGCTCGGACAGGACGTTTCTCAGAGGAAAACATGGGTTCATTAATCTGCATCTGCAAATTACAGTTTCAAAAATAATGTCCTCCAAAGTATAATTCTCCTCATCCACAGAACATAACATCATCAAAGACTCTCTGTGCACAGACAGCTGACAATCATCAGATACCTGATGTTACAGGTCAGGTCCCTGATCCAGACTCAAAGCCAGGGGACTTAAAAAAAGGCTGAAGAGGGAGATCAAATATAGAAATACTATGAAATGACACAACCTAAATCCATAAAGCACAAACCAGCAGGGAGGATATCAGATGAGGGCAATTAGGGGAAGTCAGCACAGCTGGGAGGAAACGAGACACACGATCAACACAGTCACAGGAAGTAAAGTTAAATGCAAAGACAGTAAGACAGGAAGCACGAAACAGTAAACCAGGAAACTCGGAGGCTAAAGGAAACGTAACAGGGAAACAATCAAAGCAGAAAATATTCAATCATTAGCAGAAACACTGGGTCAGAGTCCACTTCATGGGCTCAGGACCAGAAATCCCTCAGCGTGCCGTCCACAGATTAAAGCTCCAGCATGCAGAAACGGCGCCGTCGCCTCTGAGCTGAAGCTCATTTAAAACAGACTGAGGCACAGTGGGAACTGTTCTGAGGTCAGACTAATTCCTTGGAAAACATGGCCAGTGCATCCACTGGACTACAGAGAGGAGCCATCTGGCTGTTCTCAGCTCAGTCTAAAGCCCGTGTCTCAGATGGTATGGGGGGTGCTGGCACATCTGGAAAGGCTCCATCAGTGCTGGAAGGTATATCGAGCTTTCAGAGCAGCATGTGCTCCCATCCAGACACGCCTCCTTCAGGGGACCCCCCCCCCCCCGCCACACACACACACCCCAAGCAGCCTAGGCCTATAGCAGCATAACTAAGGGATGGCTCAGGATCACCTGATCCAGCCCTAACTATAAGCTTGATCAAAAAGGAAAGTTTTAAGCCTAATCTTAAAAATAGAGA
>JAVDPK010001185.1:215265-228324 GCA_034780415.1 Cichlasoma orientale
CGTTCGCGGTGGAAAAGCCGCGCAGGGGCTAAAATACTGGAACGGGAACCGGAACCCTGGCGGTGGGAAAGAGGCCTCATAGAGTCAGGGACTCGCTGCTGGTTTGAATCTGAACATGAGATTTGTGGACGATCAGAAAAAAATTGTTTTGGCCTAAATGCAGAAACGTGATTGAATCAGACGTGAGGCTGTCGACTCATCGACATTAATATGTTTCCTGGCTTGCAGCTTGTCTTTGAATCGTCTCACTGTGCGCTCTAGAATCTTTGTTTTGGACTTGTGCTTAGGATAAAACAAGATGTTTGAACCCTTCAGCTTTATTTTTGGAAACAGATTTTTATTTCGGGCCTGTTTTAAAGTCACTCTGTTAGTCCAAAGAAGGCATGAAAAGAAAAAGGCATGAAGTCATTTGCTGCCCCACATCAACAGTCATGTGATCAGAGAGGCATTTTTCTATGGCGGCCCTTAAATGCAGCATGTATACACGTGAATCATGTGTGATTTATGCCTTTTCTGGGTTTTTGGAGAACTAGTGTGAGCATGAAGGTGCTCATTGTTTGATTTTTACATATGTTTTACTGTAATCACATATGTAAACACAAACTCGCCTCACTGAAAGCAAAGCTGGGCCTAGTTTTCATGACTCAAACTAAAGTGAGGATTAATTTCCTGCAGCAGACCGAGGCGAATCGTCTGATTTCATGTTCCAAACATGGTGAGGCTCTCAGCCAGGCTCTGTTCTCCTGTGGACTTTTAATCTCTCTGCTATATGATCTCCACGTGGCTCTGCGGCCTGTCTGAGCAGCTGCTGACGCTTTGTCCTCCTGTCTGGTTCAGTATGGGGAGCCCGAAGGGACAAATGACCAACTTAAAGTTCAAAGTTTGAGTCTCTGAGTTGGAGATCAGGCCACATTTCAAAGAAGGGTATTGCAGACATGGAGCATAGGCAGAAGATAAACTCCTAAAACTATAAAATTAATAAAGTTGTTCACAGTGATGAGTTCAGATGTCTTGTTTTGTCCAGAACCCCAAAATATTCAGTTTCCTCTCACAGAAGACCAAAGAAACCAGAAAATATTCACAAAGAGAAGCTGAAGCTATAAAAATCAGTTATGAGGAAAGAGTCGACTAATCGGTGAAATGGCTGATCGTTGCAGCTCTAGCCTGTGCTCGATGCTGTGTCCGGCCTCCTGCCTGCCTCTCCTCAGGGAGTTGGCTCAGTGGCGCTGCCTTCTGGGCTGGCATCACCGCCATGGCGTTGGTTCAGCTAGTGCTACAGGGCTAACTGCTAACACCGGACAACAGCAGCAGCAGCACGGGTCAGAGGGCGGGGACAGTTCCCGTCGACCTGTCGGACGCACCAAACCGCTGCCGGGCAGTCAGGTGAGTCCTGAGTGATGCCTGCACACTGTAACGTAAGACAGATTTTCTGTTCCTTTTCTTAATGAAATGTAATTAAATTGTGTCCATAGCTCCTCAGTTTAGTCTCATCTCCTAAAGAATGATGTGCTTGAACTTTTTCTATGAAGCTCTTATTTTGTCTTGTTACAAAACAAACGCACCTCACTCGCTGTTTAGCTCAGTTTGAGCCAAGATGGCAGAAAGAAGCCTGCGTTTGGAGGCAAGTGGATATTTATGAGTCTGCTGCAAAGTCGAGGCTAAAAAACATGGGTCACGAGAAGTCCAAATGGGGCAAACGGGCTATCAAGTGTGTCTTAGTCTGATAATACAGACTGCTGTTCTGCATAAACATGACTGCACGTTTAGATGTGACCGGGTCAGGGAACGGCTCAAAGAAGCTTTCTTAGGATGTGACGCATGCCTGCATGGAGGTTGTTGGAGCTACCACACCCGTAGGCAAAATCTTTGGAATATATACATTTTAATAAGTTCCAAGATGTGTGCAAAGTTTCATAAGCATGTCAAGGCCTGTGAAGAGAGGAGTAAAAATACACCAAGGCTGAGGCTCTAAAAATAGGCTCTGCTGAAATGGAGAGAAAAAAGTGCACCTTTGTGAGGGAAATTACAAACAGAGTGTCAGGGAAAGGAACCAGCGTTACAGCTCATATTCAGCTGCCATTCACTGTGTGCATATCCACATGGATTCATATCCACATGGATTCATACCCACATGGATTCATACCCACATGGATTCATATCCACATGCAGCAGCCTCAGCCAGGTGGTGAGCCGCTGCCTGTCAGAAAAGCAGGGCAGGAAGCGGGAATAACAAAACGCACTAAACCATCTGAGATGTTATCCTGAACCACAGCGGCCTTCATCGTCTCACCGATCCCACGCAGAAAACATCCATCAGCCTCACAAAGCTGAGCTGAAGCAGCAGCACAGCCAGAAAAGCACTCAGCAGAGCCTCAACACGATCAATACCAATCAGGCTGAAAGGATCGGGAGAGGGCGAGCGAGACGGCCGCTAACCGAGTTAGAGGTAAAGAAAGTCCCCTCCACTGCAGTCAGGGTTTTTATTAGGAAGCAATGAGTGCAGTACGTTTGACTGGAGTCGATGCTGAAGTGAGGTTAATGGATGTGAAGGTTTAGCTGCTCTGGATGGTTCGGGGGGGGGGCAGCACGATGGAGCTGATTTTCTGTGTTGTTGCTTTCTGATACTCAAAAATGAGAAATGATCACGTCTTTGTTAGGCCTCAGATACACATACAGGTTATGTACCACAGGCATTTTGCTTTGCAGGAATCAAATGATTACTTAAGTCGTTACTGGATCCACATGTTTTAGCTAATTACAGACGGACCTTTTGTTCATCTCAGAGTTCTCCAAATCAGCACTGAGACTGCACCGGTGAAGATCTTCTGGCCTCTGACGGTGGACTCATCTCTGTGCTCGTCCTGTAAAATTAAATATTTGATGCTGCTCATCGCAACATTTTATCACACACTAGAGCACAGCGCTGGTGTTAAAATAAATGTGCTGGTTTGAATCATACCTTTATGATTCCAGGCTGTGAACGAGGAGTCTTTGGTTGATCATGGAGTTCCACAGGGTTCTGTGCTGAGACCAATACTCTGTTATACATGCTTCCCTTATTAAAAACCCTGCTGCATATTCACTGCTGTGCAGGCAATAGCCAGTCTCATTTATCTGTAAAGGCGGATGATACAGATCAATGAGTTCAAGCACAAACACGTCTCAGGACATCCAGACCTTTGTCTTTGTCATCTTCTACTTTAAATTCAGACAAAATTCCCGCAGCACGCCGGGACTCGCCTTCCGTTTGGGAAACAGGAAGTGTGCCATTTTGAATTTCCTGTACTGTTGTAGTGCCATTTATGTCAAGTACAGGTTTTGTACTCGACTGTTCTCAGAGGATTAGTCAGATTGACAGCAGGTGGTCAGACTGATTCAAAGATCTGCACCCTGTGCTCGTCAGAACGCGGAGATGTTCTCTGCGTTTGTGCAGCTCTGAGTCCTGATGAGCCGCTGCACAGGTTTGTTCTAAATCCTCTGCTATAACAATCATCTGTGGAGCCGCATAAGAGGATTCCTGTCTGCCGTGTATTTGGGACAAAGTGACAAAATGTTCTGACCCGCTCTGTTCCTGAAAATTGATCCTGGAGAACGGGCTCGTTTGTTTTTCTGCTGCTGTCGCCTTCAGAACGGTAGAAAAGATTTCTGGCCTTTGGCTTAAAACCAGCTGATTTATCAAAAACCAAAACAAAGAGGCAGAAAATTAAAAAGCAAATAAGTGAAAGAATAATTAATGACTAAATAGTTCAATAAATATAAACACATAAGTGAATGGATGGAAGAACTATTTCAGATGAGTATAAATACAGATAAACAAAAGTAAAGATGAATAAATATTATTTAAAGATAAACATAAATATAAATTGTAAAAATGTATAAAATAAAGTAAAGATACAAATATCTAATAAATAACTATAAATAAATATGGATAAATTATAAAAACAGAATACAAATAATTAAACATTTTATTTCCATTTTTTGAGGGTTATAATTATATTACTATACAGGGAATAGGAATAAAACATTAAACTACAAAAATGGTGAAAAAAAATGGATAAATATACACAATATAAACACATTTAAAAAATTAAAAACAAACATACATGTATAAATATAAATGGATAAATATGGATACAGTGACTGTGAGAAAAGAAGAAACAGAAATATAAATAAAACGAAATGTTTCCAGTTTGTGGGTTTCAGTTGTTAATCCGCACTGTGAATAAAATAACAAACACAGAAGCTGATGGGAAACACGATGAGTTCAGCTCACAGTTTATAAATGAGTTGATAAGTTAATAATTCTGCTGTTCGTGTGATTCAAACCTTGTGCAGTGTTTAATGAGCAGACCCGTTGGAGCCAAACGCGAGCCGCTCACCGAGGCGGCGTTCGCCTTCCAGGAAGCTGCTGCTGTGTTTTGACCTGCAGCTCATTAATATTTAATCTGTGAGTGAAGCTCCTGCTGGGCACCGAGTTTGCCTGCAGAGTGTTTTCGTGACTCTGCTAATACATTATTCTGATCGCTGATGCTCGTCTCCACTTTAATTACTCTGTGTTTGCACTGAGCTTCATTTTATAGTGAAAACTTCCAAACACAGACTTACTAATGATGAGCTTCATAAACAATGAGGTGCACTCATTAGTGTTACCCACAGGAAGTGGCTGAGTAAGCCTCGCCAACTGGCCAATGCTGTTAACTAATTAACCAATGGTAGTTAGTTTGCTATGGCGCTCAGTCTGGATCCAGGTAATCCACGCCCTCCTCGCCGGACCTGGAAACCCAAGAAACAACCGCGGGGGGCTCCAGTCTCCAGCAGTACCTTCAGCCCGGAGGTACCGCTGGAATCTGACACTACGATACAAAGATCCTCTCTGAGGAATCTGGAATAATCTGACAGGCTCGTTTTGTTGGGATCTTTAGTCTAAAGTGTGACTTTGAATTTTGCATTGCATTGAATTTGTGTGATTGTTGATGATTTTGTTAATTGTGTAGGGTGGACTGGCTCTAACTCCATTTCAGCGTCAGTGTCTTTGAGCATCGTTGTGTATCGCTGTGTTGGATTTGTTGGTTTGGAGCTGAGAACTTGCTATAAGAACTGTCAGTGTTCAGCTGAAACAGGAGCTGTGGTCCTCCTGACTCTGCGGACTCCTGGTCACGAGTCCGAATCCGTCCTCGCTCTCCCGTCCTTGCAGCAGCTTGTTGCCGTTTCCTCCTCACTGTTGTAGTGGGCAATGAGTGTGTCAGCGTATCTGTGTTAACACAAGCAGAAATGGAGGTCAGCTTTATATACTAATGAATAAATGGAGCTATGCATCATCTTCTAAGTGCTTGTTTCCTCCTGCAGCTGTGTAGGTGTTCATGCTCCTCATCCAGCCTGACGGCCAAATCCACTCCCACAGCTCAGCTTCCAGACGCTAATCCGCTCGCGGTGCTGCCGCTCGAGATAAGTCGGCGTTTGTCTTTGACAGCGATTCTCCGACTGAGCCGCAGAAACATCAGCTTATCCTGTTTTATTAACTGAGCGTGTTGGAGGTTTATTTATTGTGTTCAGGCAGGAGTGTGTCACCACAGTGATGCTTTACCGCCTAAATGATGACGACTGCACCGCTTTGGTTCGTGGTCAGAATGCCGGCACAGCAGATCTCAGCAGACATTTTGTCTTCATGCTTTTATACGCACACGTCAGCAGACAGCAGGCGGGTCTCAGCTTCTCGTTGTCATCAGATCAGTGTTTCAGCAGACTTTCTCCAACAACTATCAGAACTGTGACAAAGATCTCAAAGCTTCTGCTTTCTGTTGGCTTCAGCTTAAATACAGTCTTTAGTTATTAGAATATCTTTTTTTTTTTAAAGTCTCAACATGAGATCGTGCTTTAGCTCCACTGAGATCTGATTTATCTCTTTCAAAACCCTCGAGGTAGGCGGGTGTCTCCAGCAGCCGCTCCACACCGGCACCACGCTGGGGAGGGGTCCTAAAAAGGTGGCTCAGTGGGTTAATGGTCCCAGCTCCTATTAATCTTTAAAAGAGAAGAAAAAACTGATTCACATTAGAATCATGAAGTAAATGTCAACAGTTGTGCATGTGGGATACTTCTTGCTATTTAAGGACACACTCATGCATACATGTTATCAATAATAGATCTGCGTCTTGATGATATGGTATGACAGCTGACTGCAGACATTATGCTCTGTCTGGTGTTCTGAGGTCACACCACCCAATCAGCAGTCGGCTCCTGAACACGCTGTTCCCGTCTGGGTGTCTCTCTCTCTCTCCTCATGTTTATGGATGCTCTCCCAGCACGCCCGATCCAGGGCCCGACGTTCAAACGGCATCGCTAACGACATCGCCGGCCTCCCTCGAGAACCTCTCCGTCTCTCCGAGCTCCTCGCCGCCTCGCTCCTTTCATACCTCATTTACTGCCCCCCCCCCCCCCCATACCCCGCTATAAGCTCGTCTGTCTGTAGCCACTCTGTTGAAGATGAAAGAGGATGAGGAGGGAGGGAGAATCCATCACTGTGACCTTCAGCGCTGCAGAAAATCAAGCAGAGGGCTGCAGCCATTACAGTAATGCACTGCTACTGTGCACAGAGGCAGCACAAGCAGCCCTCAGGCTGTATTTATATCCCAGCTCCTCACTTCATCTGGGAAATTTAAATAAGGATGGATTTAATATCCCAGCTGTCATCTCAGCTGAGGCAGCGGTGACGGCTCCGCCTCAGGAGGAAAAATGTGGAAACGGCAAAAATATGAGTGGAACATCACAGATGGCTCAATAAATCAGTTTATATTAAAACGGCTGAAATGATTCCTACACCGCTTTGGTCAGAGTGCCTCCACAGCAGGTCCTGATGACTTCATGCTGTCACCATCGTGATGTAGCTGGACGCGGCAGATCAAAGACATCTCGTCTTTGTCAGTGAGCATATCCTGGAGAATGATCCCAACTTTATTGGGTGTGAGCCCGCAGACTCATCAGGAAAGCGTTCAGGGTCAAGGGTCAGTTTCCTATTCCCTCCTACAGGACCCAAAGTCCTGTTGTAACCATGGATATCGCTCCCTGGTGGCCTTTAAAAAGAATGCAGGTTTAAGCAGTTAACTGTAAGTTTAGAGTCATATTACTGTTATTGTTGTAAAGGAGCTGCCCGACATGTTCCTGCAGCCACAAACCAGCCAGCTGGGCTGAAATGAATTTCCTCCATTCTTTGCTGCAGGTTTAGGTTCAGCTCAAGTTTCACCGTGTCTCTGACCTTCTTCTGTGTCCTCCCCGCAGTATTCGTCGGCCGGCTGCCTGCTGTCTCTTCACCACACTGAGAAGCCCGATCACGAGGAGGTGTGCGAGTTCAGACCGTACACCTGCCCGTGTCCCGGAGCCACCTGCAAGTGGCACGGCTCGCTGGAGGCCGTCATGCCTCACCTGATGCACGCCCACAAGTCTATCACCACGCTGCAGGTCAGGACCGAAACCTTAATTCTACACACACACACACACACACACACACACACACACACACACACACACACACACACACACACAGAGTATTGGGCATAATCGTGGGTTAAAGGTGGATTTTGGGACATGGGATCCAGTGCGGTGGATTATCGCCATCCTCCTCCTGCTGCTTCTATTTGGGGGATTTAGTCAAATGTATCCTACAATAAATAAGCAGATGTTGAGCTGTCACAGCTGCTTTCCAACCTTCAGCCAGTATAAAGGTGGAATTTAGTAAGTGATAGAAAAGAGTAACATCAGCTTTGAGCAAATCTGCCGGTTACTATGGACACAACGAACTAACAAAATTATTTAATTTGTTTTCAAAGATCTTTTTCATTATGAAATAATCCGATAACTTCAGCAGATTGAATTACTTACAGACTGAAGGTGCGAGAACATTGTTCTGGATAGTTCTGGCCCAGCTGGGAGGCAGTTTGTTTGTTACAGAAACTAAAGACATTAAAACTCATCAGTAAATCATACACATCAATTCTACATGGCTGATGAGGCAAATAACAGAAATGAGTAATGGAAGAGGAATGTAAAGGAACAAAATTACATCATCAGCAAAGGGAAAATACACAAAACCAAACAACAGAAACGGTCACAAATCAAAGTCCTGTCACAGCTGTGACCTCTGTGTAAGTACAGGTGAGGATTCTACCTTCATGTGTCTCACACTACAGCATGAAAGACTAGTTGTTTGGAAAAGTCAGGAGATCTGGACGTTAATGTCTTCCTGATGTCTGTTTCTTTCTTCCTGCAGGGGGAGGACATCGTTTTCCTGGCAACAGACATCAACCTGTCGGGCGCCGTGGACTGGGTGATGATGCAGTCGTGTTTTAGCCACCACTTCATGCTGGTCCTGGAGAAGCAGGAGAAGTACGAGGGCCACCAGCAGTTCTTCGCGGTCGTGCTGCTCATCGGCACCCGCAAGCAGGCCGAGAACTTCGCCTACCGCCTGGAGCTTAACGGCAACCGGCGGCGGCTCACCTGGGAGGCCACGCCGCGCTCCATCCACGATGGGGTGGCGGCCGCCATCATGAACAGTGACTGCCTGGTGTTCGACACCTCCATCGCCCATTTGTTCGCGGACAACGGTAACCTGGGGATCAACGTCACCATCTCCATGTGCTGACCGAGCCGAGCGGCATCGCCCATCGAAGGAGGAGCTTAGGAGGTGCGGCGCTCACCTTCTGCTTCGTTCTGTGGTTGCAGGGACCATGAAAGCCCTCCAGAGGTGGTGGTGCAGTTGGAGTTGTTTGAGGAGTCGACTCGAACAGTTTTGAGCCCAAACGACTCAGCAGCAGCTCTTTGAGCTCTGCGGACTCTCGTTTGTTTAGGCCTGTGAGGGAAACAGGAAGTAACCTGTTCCTGGCCTCCAGCCTTCTCTAGTCAATGGAGAAACGGTGAGATCTGTTGGTTCAACCGTCGCCATAACGACCAGCGTGTTAGAGATTGAACTCTGTCCTCATTGGAGGAAACAAACTCTGTCTACTACAGCAGCTTCCTCTTCCTGTGTCGGGTTCATCGGGCTTCCTGTCAGCCCGGCGTGTTCACAGTATTCTGCTCTGCAGCTCTGGTTTAGAGTCCACACGTACACGGATAGATCTCAGATATCCTGAACACACAGTTTGGTTCAAATCCTCAGCCTCGTTAGTCAGAAGAGGTTTCTTTATTGATGAATGTGCAGATTATTTTTTATTGTTTTGTCTGTCAGAGTAGAAACTGTACAGATGTGTGTTTTGGTATCAAATATAACAAAGAAAACATCAAATATTTATATGAGAGGCTAAATATTTTAATATTTTTGTTTTTAAAAAGTCACTAAAACCATTATTACTAATATGAGAGGGAGAGAGATTATCAGGAGTGTCCAAACTAAGTGGCCTGCGGGCCACTACCGGCCCCACCCCCTACTTCCGATCCGCAAATTATGTCAAAAATAACATAAAATTTGTCCCTTTAAGTTACTTTTTTGACATTTCGCCTTCCCCTCCAATCAAGAGGGTTAAGCAAAATGTCAAAAAAGTAACTTAAAGGGACAAATTTTGTTATTTTTGACATTATTCGCGGACCAGAAGTAGGGGGAGGGGCCGGTAGTGGCCCGCGGGCCGCAGTTTGGACACCCCTGGATTAGATGGAAGTTACATTCAAATTTTGAGTTCAAATTATTTTGCCACCATACACACAACATTCAATAACATTAAAGATGAATTGGATTTATTACAATATTGTTTCTTATAGCTAACACGATTGTGTCTTTATTGGAACCTTTGGATGAGTTATTAAAGTTAAACATGTTTATTTCTGCTGGAACCTTTTAACATGGGAGTCTGTGGGGACTGACTCACTGTGGAGCCTCTGCTGGACGTTGGAGGAACTGCAGGTCGTAGCAGCGGCTCGGTCGGCGTGCTTCCTAAGGGAAAATTAAACATTAAAAAAAGTCAAAATGGAGGAAAATATTTGAATTGTTGGTCTTTGTGAATTAAAACCATTTTCTGACTGTTTAAAGGCATCACGGGCTGTTTTATCAATATTTTATAGAAGATAATCTGCAGATTAATCGTCTTTTATCAAACCAGCAGATGGTTGGACGAGTCGGCCGGTGGAAGAAGTGCTGCCAGCAGCTCACGTAAAGCAGAATAATGTGAACACTTTTCTGATCGAGAGGTTGCTGGTTCAAATCCCCGCAGCTGCTGCCGGGGTTTTTGAGTCTGCTGTGGGAAGCAGCTGAGCAGTGGAGCTCAGTTAATCCTCAGACTTTCTTTAATCTCAGATAAAAGCAGTAAAACGGAGGAATAATCCTCCCGGCCCTCCTCCTGCAGTCCGTTTAGCCGCCAGCGCCTTAATTTCCTACCGCTGACCTCCTCCTCCCGTTCACGCTCTTTCTGAGGGAGTCTTGGTGCTGAGCCGATGAAGGACCGAGTGCTGCTCGATTGTTTAAAGCCACAGCGACACCACGGACAGAAATTATTGTATTTATGTGGAACTGTGGGTTTGAAAAAATAAATTCCTTATAATAAAACCGTTGTAGCAACTGACCAGGAAGATACCTTTGACCACAGACATGTCTGTAACTGAACCGCAAAGCCCTCAGAGCTCGGCGGCGTTTCCTCCGTGTTCATTAAGATAAACAGAACTCAGAATAAGCTGATTTCCTCCTCATGCTGATGCAGCACCAGAGTAGCTTTGTATGATTACATAAACATGATTCCCTCGCCCACCGGTGGGTGGAGGGATACTTTCAGTCGCGTGGGTCTGTCTGTCAGCAGGATAACTCAGAAAATTCTGGAGCTGTCGGGGGCGGATGCGTCTAACCTCAGGATAAGTCAGAGTCCTCTGAGGACCATCAGGACCATCAGTTCTGTCATATGAGCAAATTTTGTTCATGATCAGCGATGAATGCAGATCTAATAATCCAGAAACTCTCCTGGAGAGTCAGAAATAAAGCCGGCGACATGCAGCTGACCCTGATGGAGTCTGACAGCACTGGGTGGTGTCTACTGCAGCGTCCTATCAGCACATAGAAAGTTTGGGGTGGGCGAGGTGTGCCCTTCTAGTTCTTATGTTGGGCCATTGTCTGCCCGCTTCATTCTGATTGGCTGATTTCTGGAAGCCTGTTGAGGGCGGAGTTTGTGAGCTTTAGTTAGCAGGTTTTCTCTTCCTGGAGCAAAACAACAAAGCACGGCTTACAGCTGATTTATTATTGTTATTTTTACTGTGGTGTTCTGCTTGATTGGCAGGTCAAACACTAACATTAAGTTAGTCTCGTCGCGCCTTTGCAGGGCGTTAAATTCAGTCTGCGTTTGAGTGCGAAAGGTCGTTGATGCATGCTGGAGGTCACGATGGCGGTAATCGTGTGAGGCGGAAGACGGCTTATTTTAATCCAAGACTACTGCACTCCCAGGAGAACACAGAGGAAACGCCGCTCTCTCTCTACAGGTGTGTTTACCTGGACACGAGTTTCCCGGCTTCGCTCGGGTTTTGGAAGCATCCCATTTTTGTCTTCGTGATCTTTAGGAACCTGAATGTGCTCACTGGAGTTCTGTGAATACTCAAACCGTCTCTGTCGGAGCCGTGAGCCGGCACCGTTTAAAGACCAGAGAGACCAGACCCTCCTTACAAATAAATGTTGATGCCATGAAAAGTGGTGCTAGCTAGAGACATGCATACAGTCTCAAAGTGCAAAAGTCTTGAGCCACCCCTTATTTCCTTAGTTTGCTTCCAAGCAGCCAGATGTTCCTGTCATTTTTAAAGTGCTCTTGAGCAACAGTTCTCCAGCTTCCTGAAGGTCCGTGGCTGCTTTTTCAGAGGAATGTTTCCTTCAAGCCACTTCACTGACCTATCAATCATCTATAACATGTAACACATAACGGACGACTCAGCAAAGAAGCAGTTTTAAATTCTCTCTGTAGGCTCGTTTACTCGCAGCCTGTCACAGAAACACATCTTTAGTAGAATCTGTGAAAAATGCCAAAGAGAACTCAGTCTGACAGCATCACATCGGACTTTTGCACCAACGAGATGATTTCCAAAGAGCTGTTAGCTGAAACCTTGGCAGATCTCAGCACGGTGTGCAGCGTGTCCTTAAAAGTTTAGGAAAGTGGACGACGAAACCGAACCGTATCTGAAAGTCACGTCCTTAAGAAACAGGAAACACAGGACCTGAGCTGCATCTGGACCTTCAGCTGATCCATCTGCTGTTCACTGAAGCCTCGTCAGTGGGAGGGCTGCTGTCAGGAAGGCTGAGGGACACCAGCAGGTCTGATGAAGTGATGGAGCCTCATTGGTCATCAGTATGTACAGAGAGAGGTCCAACAGCCAATCACCATCACACCTGTACCTGTACCTTTGTGCAGTTTTTTTCCAAATTTGTCAGAATAATAATTAAAACAGCAAATCAGATGAAGTTTTTAAAAATGTTAGCTTTGTGTTTGGAACCCTTGGAACCGACTCGTGCAGCTCAGTGACGGGTGTTCAGTTATCACTGCTGTGGGGACGTGGAGAACCTCAGCACCTTAAAGGAACCCGGGAGACTCGTGTCCACAGACACAACAATCACCTTCACGTTGCAGCCGCCGACTTTCTATGAAATGTTTTGAGATATTGTAAATGGAGCTGAAGTGACAGTATATTTTCTAAAAGATGTTTTCCTCCTACTCTTTTCGACGTGTATCTGAGCTGCTGTTTGAGCTCACGGTGATGTTTCTGTTCTGTAACGCTCACTTCTCTCATGTTTCTGTAATAAACGGCTTTGTTCACTGTTTTTGTTCTCGGCCGCTCGTCGTTTTAGACTCACAGCAACACGCTGCAAACTGAGCCTCTGATTTTATGGATTACACCTCAGTAATTTAATGCTTTATTTCTAAACCATCAGTTTAAAATGACCAAATGGAGTGCTAGCACTTACTGCACTGGTTTGCATCGGTGTTCAAATCGTCATTAAAGCTGCTCACCTGCCTGCACACACACATGAACCTGAGTATCATCCATCCTTAATCCAGAGGCTTTAATATGATGTGGGCCCTTTGCAGCTATAACAGCTTCAGCTCTTCTGGGAAG
>JAVDPK010001185.1:231087-265320 GCA_034780415.1 Cichlasoma orientale
TATAAATATATAAAAAATACAGAAATGATAGAAGAAAGCCTGTAATAGAAGTCTTGTATTTTATAAGTCCATGAATATGTGAGATCTGCACACATGAACACAGTAAACCTTGAGAGGGTGTGTTTTGTGTGTGCGCGCGGGGGTGTGGGGGGGTGCCTAAAAATGTGTCCGCATACACCTCAGAAAGTATACAGCTGCGCCCCTGGTTCTACGCAAACTACAGGTGACCCCAGCAACCGCAGCAATCGCAAGAAGTTTTCTGCCCACCCGTCCGGGAACGTTTTTCATTTGGCTGCCAGAGGGTCGCAGACTGGTCTCTAGGAGTCTGTGACTGGGGCCTTATTCGCTTTATCCTGCACTGTCACACTTCCAGGACCAATTAAAGTCACGTGGTTAGTGGTCATGTGATTGCAAGACCTCAATAGAAGGCTATAGGAGAATACATTTCTCGGACGTTCCTTCTGAGTTTTGGGGCTCGTTTTGGGTCACACTGAATAGAAAATTGGTTTGTGGAATTTAGCCATACTGTGTTTCACAATTAAGGATTATCAGGGACTTGTGATTGACAGGTATCAGCTACAGTTAAGCTCTGTGACTCCCCAGTTTCTCTGTAATGTGGAGGGCTTCCGGGGGTCCCTGAGGGTCCTAGGAACCTGAAGCCTAACCCTGGGTTGCGGTGAACCTTTAACATTCAAACTGTTCAACATGAATCATCTTCTGCGCTTTCAGTTTAATCCCTGCTGCACCACAGCGCACACACAGGTGTGGGAATCCTTCACGAGACCTTAAAACCGGCCGTAAGCCCTCAGTGAGCCTTTGAAGCAGCTGGATTTCATCGCTGCTGTTTTTATTTCGCAGAGGGAGAACAACGCACTCACGCAAAAAGGGGAGGGGGAAGCTGCTGCCTCTGCGGAAGCTAGAGGCGGCGCTAATTAGTTACAATAGTAACTAGTTATCTGTGCGCCGATGTGAGGAGAGCGCCCGAAGAAACGCCTCTTTTAAAAGTCAAAACACCTCCGAGTCCGGCCTCATTTTGTTGGGATCTTCCTGCCGTCCGCCTGCAGAGGAGATGGGGGACAAGGCGGGCACCAGGTAGGACGGCTAGGCTACGAACGGCTAGCTTCTGGTTAGCAGCGGCTCTCGCGCAGTTCGCTAGCAGCCGCGCTAGTGGCCCAGGCGGCGGAGTTTCACTTTGCTGCTCGTGCAGCAGTGATTTACCCGCTTACTTAGCGAGACCCGAACCGGTGACCACCGAGCGAGTCCTCTGGTTCTGGTTTAGAGCTCTCAAAGCGATGATCTAGTTCTCATGAGGCGAAGTTAGCACAGCAGGGTGGGGTTACTAGCAGTGATCCAGCGGACGGGACGGCGCTCCAGCGTCCGCTCGGGAATCTGTCAATTTCAGCGCCCCGCTAATGCCATCGTTTGATTGAAAAGCACACCAAAAATCACAAACCGTGATCACTCACTGCCTAATCCAGCAGAATCGTAACAAACGGCACCACATTAGTCTTATTTTACTTCACATTTCGGCGTTTTAGAGAGGAATTTCTAAGGAGATCGTCCAGCAAAATACCGCTGTAACGTTAGTGGGCGGTATCGACATGTAACGTGAAAATTGCTCTTTAACTCGAGATTTCGATGAATTAAGCAGATGATTCTTGTTTAACGCAGTCCCGATAATAGCAGCGAGCTTCAATGATCCATGAAGCATGTAGGGGTTTGTATATTTCTGTGAACTGTGGGCGAAATGTTAAAATGAAGTCTTTCTGAATGGAGCTCGGTGACGGAGCGTATTGGAGTGCTATTTGGGTTAGCTTACCAGCAGCTCGGCTTGTTTGGGTGCTCAGGCCAGCGAGCAGTAAAAAGCTTTTGGAGAGTAGAAGCTTTCATTTAGAGATGTTTGTGAGTTGTGGTTCCTGTTTGGGGCCTTTCTACACGGACTGTGGGTCACATCGACACAAAATGATTGTGGTTTCTTTAAGGCCCCCTTCCCCTTTTTGTGTTTACACCCCCTGTTAATTGGGTTAGCGCTGCTGTGGTTCAGCTTTGCTGCCCGTGTTTTCGCCTTTATTCTTAATTCTGCAGATTCCGATTAGCAGAGGAGACCCGGAGGGCTTAACTGCATTTATACCCCACACAGAAATGAGCCCAGAGATCCGCGCAGCCCGGCTCGTTGTGATGTGATGGGTATACACAGCCTTTTAAGTCAGTTGCACCTTTTTCTGTAAGCTGATGAAAATGAGGTTAAAGTTCTGACTGCTTCAGGCTGTTTACGTCCACATCCTGCATGTTTCTGCTCCCTGAGATGAAGGTCTGATCAGAGCTCACATGCACACAGATGCTTTACTCTTTGTGTTCATGCGGAGCAGCTTTTTCCTCTAAAATCATGAACATCATTCTAACCGAGGGGGCTGCGAGTCATCCCAGCCCATTCCACTTGCAGCTTTGCTTTCCTGCCCTGTTACTTCCTGTTAGGAAGCAGGTGGAAAACTGGGAGGAGAGGAAACGGGCAGGAGGAAAGACAAACGTCATAGCTGTTGAAGAAACAGTATTATTGACATTAATGCCTCAGCTGCTGTAGCAGATTATACATTCAGGCTGCTTCTGTGGCACCTTGCTGGTGACGACTGTTTGCAAAACACCAGCCGGCAGTGGAAAGTTTTTCTCTCTTTGACCTTTCACCTTTTGTGCTGACAGCCGTGAAGCTCTTCTCCTCGAGTTTTGTATGAACAGATTAGTAAGTGTTGCTGCGAGGTGCGGTGATGAACCCAGCCAGAACTGCAGGACTCGGATAGATGAGCGATAAATCGTGCCTCAGTGTTTTTAGGCTCGTTATACAGGCTGCACCTCTTTGATTAAACACTAAAGTGCCTTTTTTTCCAGAGGTAACCGCTCAGGAAACCGCTGTCCATCTTTCGCTCTGATATTTCCCTCGATGAACTGTTTTGGACACGGATTTTGCAAAGAATCCGGCTCAGAGCGCCTCTCTGCGTCTGCAGTGAAGCCATTACTCTTTACCAGACTCTGTACACACAACCAGCACGTATCTATCACAAGAAACATGCAAGTTGCTTGTTTGCTTGTTATCAGCTGCTGCATCACTTGTGGTTTTTTTTTGTGATGTGGGTTTGATGGTTATGACGTATTAGTCATATCGGAAATGGTGTGTTGCGTGAAAGAGGAACTTGAATTTTTTTGTCCTGTAAAAGTGTGTGTGTTTGTGAGTGTACTCTGGTGGCTTCAGCCGTGGTTTCAACAGGTAAACCCGTTTACCTGTTAAACGTGTACTTTCAAACTCCTGGTTACTACTCAAACCTTCACTTAAACTTCAGGTTTTCATTATTCAAACTTTTGGCTATTATTCAGATGTCTAGTTGTTGTGTCAAACATGATGGCCCTCTGCACGCTGCACGAGCTTTGAGAGATTCAAGTGCAGAGGGAAAGTGTGTGTGTGTGTGTGCGCGCTCTGTATGCAAACACAAGCAAATCATTTCTGTTTGCAAAAAAAAGCAAATGTGGTGGTGTTATTTTTAACTGGCAGCAAACAGTGATGCACTTCCTGTTCTTAGTCTGCCATTAATTTGGAGAGAAATAAGAAACGCAGACCAGGTGTGACACTGGTCCTGATGCTGAACCCTCAGACTGAGGTTCTGCACACAAACACGAAGCTCGCGTTGGTGTTAACGTCTTAAATCAGTCTTTGTAAAGGCGAGCGCTTTGCTGAGAGCAGATCTTTGTTAGCAGCAAACTGGACAAATGTGGATTTGAGTAAAATCGGCAAACGTATCCGAGCTGCAGCTACTCAGTGTTTCAGACTGTGGGATGAAGGGAGTAGCGGCAGTAGAGGAGTCCACATCGATGGCCTGCGCGGTGCTTCATTTGGTCTCGAAGTCTGAAATCAAGGAAATGTTTCCTTTAATGTGAAACCAGAGCTCGAAGAAACCTCAGGAAGTGCTGTCTTTGTTCCTTCAGTCAGAGCAGCAGCAGATGTATACAGATATATACTGTATACAGATATATACTGTATACAGATATATACTGTATACAGATATATACTGCACGTGTGACATCAGAGGCTCAGTTTGGAAATGCTGACAATTAGTCTCCAATAAAGGACAAAAAAACAAGTAAAGGATTAAAAAATGTGCCAGAAAATAAAGATGAACATTAAATGTTTTAGCTCCAGTGTAAATATTTAATGTCCGCTCTAAACAAAACGACAGTTTTTATTTATTTATCGTGAGGAGCTCCGAGAATCTGAGCGCCGCCTCATCAAAACACAATGACGCTTTCTGACTGTTGTAATAATGTGAGCGCCGTTTCTCATCATCAGTCAGGATTAGGCTGTTTGAAGATTTCAGTGTTTCCAGAAAGTGAATATTTGTGAGCATTTTATTAATTTTAGAGAAAATAAGTCATTTATAAACCATAAAATGACCCTAACTGTTTCTATCATCGCTCTAAAGGTTGTTTTTGATGATCACCTGCAGCCTCGGTCCAATGCTGGGACTGAACGACTGCATTGTTTTAGGAAACATTGATCGTGTCGCTCAGTTTCAGATGATTTCTGTCACTGAGTTGATGATTTTATTGTTTTATTAGCACTAAACTCACATTCACTTTACTCCGATTTGACTCAACTCGGCTCCAAGTTTTCATTTGTCTACTCAAAAAATGTTATAATTTGAGTTGTTCAGCAGTAGTTGGACTAATTAGCTGATTACTAATGAAAGCAGTTGTGAAACAGCCGCAGTTTAATCAGCAGTTTGAAAAAAGGAAGAAAACAGCCTGAAGATGATTGTCTAGTTTAGGTTTTGCACTTCGTTCATCTGCAGCTTTTCTAATTGACCTTTAACCCCCTTTGCTGATCCGGTGGTCAAACCAGTCCGGTAACTGCTCTGTTTGTCTGCAGCTTGATCTTTAATGAGCTGATGGAATCAGCTGGACAGGAAGAACCTGCAAAACTACCAAAATAAGAGCCCGGCGATGTGCTTTGTTTTGGGATTATTTCTCTGTGTGTTGGGTGTAAATGCAGAGGAAGGCGCGTGTGAATTCAGGCGGCCCTGAAGCGCGAGCGTTCGTGGGCGTGAGGCGCCGCAGAGGAAGTGCAGAAAAGACACCGTCCAGTAAACATGAGGAAGTTTTGTCAGAGCTGTGAAACGCAGCAAGCGTCACAGCCGCTGCGGCTCTGAGTCATTCTGCTGGCTAATAAACTGCACCTTTTTTTTTTTTACTTTAGCTTATTAGTGTTGGAACACCTGAATCAGGTGCTGCCGCTCGCTGAACTGTGACCGAGAGGAAACCTGGTTTCCTCGTGCTGAGGTCTGACCCGTTTCCTGTCCCTCAGCTGCCTGTACGGGTGCTGTGGGTGCACCTTCGGTTTTATGATTTCAGGCTTACGCCTCTTCTTCACTCTGTTATAGAAACGTGAAAAAACCATCATCTGAATAGAAACCGAAAACTCATATTTGTGCTGCTGTCACTGCCGCTGTGCAGCGCCCCCGCTCTCAAACCGGCTGCAGCGACGCGCAGGCCGGATTCAAGCTCGTGAGCTCTGGATTCGGCTCACAGGTCATTACCGTCCTAAAGATGTGCTCGAGCACGATCCAGGAGCAGTCTGCTGACAGCGTGATGGAGCGCAACGCCACAGGGCAGAAGTGATATCTAAGTGGCTCAGAGATCATCAGATGAACATTTTGGATCCATGGCCAGGAAACTCCCGGATCCTGATCCTGTGACAGTCACAGCGCAGGCCTCAGCTTTAACATCCGATGGCTGTATCTGATGATGCTGTGGTTGTGCAGCCCGGTGCGCTCCTACTGCAGCGGCTGAAGCTTTGAGCCTCCTCAGAAAAATCCCAAATATTTGGACGTCTTTTGTCTTTTTAATGGTGCAGAGTTTCTAGAAACTTGCCGGCTGCATTTGAAACAGGTTTGCATTAAAAAAAAATCCTTCCAGCTGTGCGGATGGTTTATGGAGCAGTCGCTGTGCCGCTGCTGTTTAAAAAGCTTTTCGTGCCAGCAGCAGTCAGAGGATGTTTGTTCCTTCATTTCCACCACTTGGTGAAACCACTTTAAAGTCATAATAGGACATAAATCTGTGCACTCAGAGCCCGACTGCTCAAATCATCTGAGGGAGGGAAACGTTTTATCACCCCACAGCTGGAGAGCACGATCCCATCGACAGATAAAAACAGTTCATGTCCAGACTTGAAGCCTCAGCATCACGTCAGCGCTGTGTTTGTCTGAGCCGCTGTCCCTGCAGACCCCCCCCCAGGTGGAAGCGCTCGCTGCGACAATCATCCAGCTGGAAAGTTTTGGAAGCAGCCATCCGGGCGTTAAAGCGTGTTTAGGTGAGCGTTTTCCCTTGACGACAGCTTCAGCCTCACGTCGCTCTCCGGCTGGGGAGGAAGGAGGGCGCGACAAACACCTGAAGATCACATCAGGTGTTTGAGATTTAAAAAATAAAAGAAAAAGCACCTCGTCTGTAACATTAATTGTTAATAACACACACCAATGACTTTTCATGTAAACGTGTTTGATATTAAAGGGGATGGGGGTGGGTGTATCCTTAATATGGTAATCAAAGGCACAGAAGCCCCACCCACCTGCTGTATAAAGCTTCTTTATGATGTGGGGCTGAAGAAAGTTGGCTCAAAGGGGTGGAGCTTAAGTGGGTTGTTTGCTCCTTAGCAGGCTTCCAGAAGTTGGCCATTCAGAAGAAAGTGGTCTTAAAGGTGCTAAAACAGCCGGTTTGAGATGGGGGGTGATCTGAGGTCAGAGTTAGGAAGGAAGAGGAAGGATTATTCTGAACTGTGACTCATGCAAAACCACTCTGTTAGAGTCCCAGAATAAAAACATGGAAATGGAAATGAGCCAGAGGTTCCTGGTACACCGTTTACTCAGCCACATTAACAACCAGCAGTTTAAACTGAATAAATAGATGATTTCCATCATATAACCATCTTTAGCCACTGAACATGAAGGTGTTTGAATTATAATTAACATAAATACTGCAGCGATTCCAAAGTGCAGCTGCACGACTTCAGCGTGTGGAGGGAATAAATCTGATCAGCTGCTTAATAAAGGGATTAATCAAAGAGCAGGAGGAGATGTAACGAAGCTCACCTGAAGCTCCTCCCAGCAGACCTGCATGGAGCTCATCTCTGTGATGGAGCTGTGCTCCTGTAGTGGAGAACCAGCTGCTCGGCTGGAACACAAACAGTCCCAACATCAGTCCAAAGTGTGTTTATACTCTGCACAGCGGGTGCTCTTCATCACTTCAGTTTTAACGTTGTTGGAGTCGAGAACAAACGAGGCCTGCTGTTCGTTAAGGTTCGCCGCTCAGTGAGGAATTTTTACTACTTTATCCTGCAGAGTTCATCAACATCAGTCCTCAGGATCGGGCAGCACGGTGCCTTTTCTTTAGCTGGAGAGATGGGCGCCAGTTTGACCTTCTAGTTTAGCTCCGCCTTCTTTTCATGTTGAAACTGTTCACACGGGGGTGCAGTGAAGGACTTGTGAAAATAGCGACTGTACTCATTAGTGAAGGTCCATTTGGGCCATTTCACGCGTCCTAATCAGCACAGTGATCAAATCAGTCGTGGCCGAGGCTTCAGGTAGTCAGCCCAGCGTGGTGAAGCTCGTTTACCATCTCAGGCATTTATTTGCAGCTTTCTTCTAAAGCCAAAGCGCTGACGCTCCTCAGCAGGTTTCCAGGAGCTGGAGGAGTTATCTGATCCTCGCAGCAGCCACAGTTTACTGACTAACCCTCGAGTTGAGATTCAGAAACCACAGTGTGCAGCCGATGGGTGTGATCACCTCTGCCACTGAGAGGTCATGGTGCTGAAAGGCGACGATAATTCTCATTGTTGGCTTTTTGAGCAGTTACAGTCTAAGTGTCCAAGAGCTCCTGTTTGGTGCAGCGATCACAAACATTCGGTTTAAAATGTAAAAATAAAACGAGAGCCGAAATTAGCAACAGCTGAAACGAGTCGATGGCAGTTTGAGCTTTAGCCGCGTTAGTGATTCGTAATGGTTTGAAAGGCGCTGGCAAGCTGCTGCTGTCACTGTTCTGTGATTTGGCAGCCCTGTGGGCCTCTCTGGAAGGTGCTGATAACTCATATTGGCACAAAGTTTGGAAAACGTGTGCTCAGATAATTGGGGTGGAGGGTGACCCACTTAGCTCCAGTTTGTTCCTCCTTTGCTTTTAAGGTGAAGTCGCAGAAATGCTTTCAAACGGAAGCAGAATGGATTCCTTTTTTTCCCGGTTTCATACGTGACGTCTCAGAGGGATCGCTGTGGAACAAAATAACTTTATTAATGATAAGAAGCAGAGAAACGCCGGCCTTTACTTCACCCGATATCTTTAATCTTTAACGCAGCATATGTGAGTGTTTGTGACTCCTCAGCAGTTTAGCGTTAGCTCAACCAAAAACCAGCTTCAGACTGTTTTTAGAGTCCCCCTCTGTGGAGTGATGAGAACAAACACACACTTTAATCTTTGTTTGGTGTGCTTTCTTTAGCCAAGCTTTCCTGGGATTACTTGTACACACTGACCTCATTATTTAAGACTTTGGCCTCGAACATCCACCAATGGGAGCGGCAGGCACATGACCGGACGCAGGTCCATTTTAATTGTCACTCTGCATCACTGCGTTTCTTCTTTGCAGCATTTACATGTTGTAGTCATTGTTCCTGAAAATTCAAATGTGCTCTCTGAGATTTGCTGTGCAAAGCAAAAACAAACAGAAACGGCAGAACAAAGAGAAGCGGTTTGAACTTTTAGGGGCGTGCATCGTACGCTTCCTACCAGAACACTGCCTCAACCACAGCAGGCAGCCCCACAGGTTTGATTTCACAGGTTCTTTGTGAATGAGCCCCTTCCTAACACAACGAAGTTTAGGCCAACATAAAGATTTCAATGAATAATTTGGGTTCTTGGTCTGTAAAAAGACAAATGACCACAGAGCTGGGCAGAATATGACGGCACCTTTGATTATGAATCGATTTATTATTAATGGAAATAAAACAGTTCTTAAATTGAGGCTATAACTTAACTGAAGCTTCCTGTTTCTGCAGAGCCCTGTTTGATTTAAAACGGGATGCTTTTGGGTATTAGTCGCCTCTGGCTCTAAGAAGCTGTGACCAACATATCTTTGGTGTGGTGTATCAGAGGGTAATCAATTAAGAAAATGATTGTTGTTATCAGCCCTAATTGGAAAGCCGATCTGGAACGGCATCGCCTGAAGAGGCGTTGAGCTGAGCGTGTGTGCGTGTGCGCTTCATATCTGCAGCTCATTACGGCGTGTTTTTGTTCTTTTTAGAGTTGAAGCTGCAGATTAAAAAACACCACAGCCGTAAATAAGCCTCGAGCGCCAAAACTGGAGCCACAGAAACCTGTAAATCAGTTTTAATTCATGCTTTGAAGTGATCTAAATATAACCAGAGTGTGGAAAGGATCAGCGGCTGTGACAGGAAGCAGGAGCTGAAAACACTCTGCTGGGGTGAGGTGTTGCTGAAGCGGTGAAAGCAGTTGCTCGGCGTGCAGGACGGCGTCGCCTCGTCCCGGCAGAGCTCGGATGTTTGAGTCTCTCGGCTGCTCGTTAACTGCTTAAACCTAGAGGCAGCGAGGGCGGGAAACTGGGTTTCCCACTTCCTGTTTGTGGACGGTGGAAGAAGTGACCATTTTACACAGAAGCTGAGAACCTCAGAGTGTCATCACACAGCTGCTCAAGCCGCACAGAGAAAGCTGCAGAGGTCCAGCTAGCAGACACATGAATGTGCTGCCATCCACCTGTCAGTTAAGCCCACGCCCCTAAAAATGCAAACTTTAGGCCTCAGTACAATTTAAACAGGTGAGTAATAAGAGATCCCCTCCCCGAGCAGTTGTTATGAAGGGGGGAGATTAGCTGTGGAGATGAGGTTTAACACGAGAGTGGGGCCTGACTCAGTTTGGAGCCTCTGCTGGACATTAACGGAACTGCAGTTTTTGGTGCTGTGGTTTCATCTTCCAGGCCGGGATCTTGCTGACTGATAGATACGTTAGTGTAGGACACAGGATGCGGCCTCCGCCGAGCTCGCTGCAGTTTGCGCTGTTGGAGGAAGCCAGAATGGGCGGAGTTGTCAGCACTTTGATCTCAGTCACTCTGAGCATTTTTGTAGCTGTCGAAGCCGACTGAGATTAAACTGCGCTCCCGTTGCTCTGAGTTTGCAGTGCGGAACAAGGACTGCTCTCCAGTCGCATTTTCTCTGCTGGTTATCATAAACTTTCATTTGATTTATTGATGTATTTAAGTAATTGTGGGCGTGTCCTTTTGCGTGCGTGCCGCCTCTCCAAGCAACAACTTTGATTAGTCGTAGCTTGGATTTGATTAATTGATTAGTTTTTTCTTGTAGGACGGTGGTAGGTAGGATGGGCCATATTTTGGCCCGTGCGTGGCCTAAAGTGGGATTCATGCTTCAGTGGTAAATCGATGCATTCTGCAACAACTGTGATTGGCCCGTTCGGTCCTGTCGTTTAGCCTGTGCGTTTCAGGCTTCTGCTTCTTCTTCCTGCGCTTTTCAAATCCACTGGGAGCGAGACACTGCATCGCCATCTTGTGTTTTGGCAGTGGAATTGCAGGCACACCACGCTCACATGCAAACGCTGGCAAAAGTCGGCATGGCCTGCATCGTAGGCTCTACTATGATGTGTAAATGAAACTTCCTACTGTAGCAGTGGATTCACTTCAAGTCGGGGCGCGTATAGAAAGGTCTAGACTCAGTCCTGCTGTCAGGCTGTCCACATGCTGATGAACTTAAAGCAGGTCAAACTGTTTCTCTCGCGATGGGGAAGGATTTAAAGTGCGCACAAGTTTTAGTGCTGCGACTTTTATACATCAGAGACACAGTTCGGTCTGCGGTGTTTGAAGTAAATTAAAAGTGTACATGTAGTTTACAGGCCGTCCTCAAAGCATCAACCTGTCACTCTGATAAAATTGTGTGGCGAGTGGTGACGTCCTATAATAATCCCCGGGTCATGTATGCAGGTTTACATCAAAACCACTTCCCCCCACCCCACCCCATCATCAGTTTCAAGCAAGGCCACTGTTTGTTTCAACACAGCAGGAAGCTAGACACTTCCTCAGGTTTTCTCACCCACAGGCTCATGATGAGCTGCAGCAGGTTTAAAAAGCTGTTTGCACCTCTCTATGGTTTAGTGATGCAGAGTTCACCCAGAAAAACTAACATGAACACCTTTTTTCTTCTTCCTCCCCTCTGCCTCCTCTTCCCAAACCTCTCAGAGTTTTCAAGAAGTCGAGCCCCAACTGTAAGGTGAGTTCTGACGCTGAGGAAATACTGCAAAAAAAACCACTTCCCTCGCCCTGCCTCCGGAAGAACAGTCAGAACACCAAGCTTTATTCATACCGACCTCTCAAACACACACAGTGCTGAAAAAAGGAGAATAAAATCAGTTAAGATCCATGAAATTATATTTTTACTTCAGGAATAATCAGAAAAA
The DNA here is from genome assembly GCA_034780415.1 of Cichlasoma orientale. Lineage (NCBI taxonomy): Eukaryota > Metazoa > Chordata > Actinopteri > Cichliformes > Cichlidae > Cichlasoma > Cichlasoma orientale. The sequence goes on from JAVDPK010001185.1 coordinate 242,590, forward strand.
TTACCTGTGCTGTCAGAAATATTCAGTTTCATAAAAACGTCCTTAGATCGACACAAATGGCAGTTTACCTTCCTTGTTCAGTAAATCTGATCAAACCACCGATGAGGTGATGAAGGTGGAGCAGAGGATTACGTGCAGAGCGGCAGGATTTTAATCATGGAGTCAGTGCATGTGGAGCTCATTCAGGTGGTTCAGCAGGCTGATGCATCAGTAACTGTAGAGTCACTCTGCTTCAAGTGTTTATTAGAACAGGATCATTGAGATAAAGCCATCAATGTGCCAACATATGTTCCTCTGCTGTCGCCTCCATAAAAGCCCAGATTGACTCGCTGTGAGCCTGAGACGGCTTTATTTGACTTCCATTGTAATTACAGGGAGTCCGCTCACTTTAAAAAGTCCTTTATTCTTGTTTTAAAGTTTAAAGGCTGATACTTCCCCTGAAGTGTGATCAGTGTGATGAGGAAGTTTACTATAGATGCTGCTGCGAGTTCTGCTTTCTACAGACTGCATTTAATGCAGGAGAGATTAATCCATATAAACAAACATCTGTATTAATAATAAATGAAATAGAAAAAAATCTACTTTTAAATAGACTAAATGGTTCAAACTTTATTTAACACTTTTATATGAGAGGAACAGCTCAGAAACTAAAAAAGACATCAATAAATGTGACATTAAAATGATTATAGAATGATTAATCAAAGTAATTGTATTTAATTTAGCAATAAAACTCGGTGCCAGCTGAACGTTGTGCTGCGTTCGGTTGCTGGGGTTGTGATACAAATCTGATCGGATATTTTACAGTATTTTATTAAACAAGCACACGTTTGTGTCGTGGACCTTTGCTCAGAACTCAGAGGGCCAATAAAATATAGGAAAATGTCAAAAATAAACACACAGAGGAAAAATAATGGATTTGTCTGTTTATCCAGAATAAATTTGTGATTGAATCCAGCATTAAATATAAGAGCTTATTTCTGCCATAAGCAGAAGGATTGTGGAACGTCTCCCGGGCTTCTTGCTAACTTCCAGGTTGGCTGCAGCGCTGCGTTCCCAAACCTCTGAAGAACATGTGGTGAGGTTCCTGTTAAATGCCTCTGAAACTGGTCTCCAGTAAATGCAGCATGGCCTCCAGTGCCTCTTTAAAGCTGCAGCTCCATATTTGGGAGGTGCTTGCAAAAGTTTCCATTTCAGTGGGATCCAGCGAGGGAAGTGCTGGGAGATGCAGGAAAACAGCAGACTGGCCCTTTAACACCCCACAGTACTGATGGGAAAATAGAGAACCCTCTAGGGTCAGATACTGCAGCCAATGACAGCAGAGACTCCCTTTCACACTTCACACCAGAACATCTGCATTGTTGTTCTCAGGAAACCGTACTGAAACCATCTGCTTGATGTTAGCATCACTGATTGGTATCTCAGATGCAGCCACTGGTTATTCAGTGTAAACAAGCTTCAGTTAGCTACACGAAGCAGTTTGTTTGAGTGTGATCTGCAGAACAAGTTTCACAGCTGCTGAAGAAAAAGAAGCTTTCTTTCCTGATGGATGCTGTAAAAGGTTGAAGATCCTGGATTTTGTAGCTTCAGTTGTGCTGCCTCTGTGGTTATTTAACATCACTGTTGGAGCCTCGAGTGGACGATAGGGGAACTGCAGGTTTTACACTTCCACATTGGCTTTGCTTTCAAGCTCTTTGTTTTAAACCAGGGGTGTCAAACCTGTGGTCCACGGGCCAGTACAGGCCCTCTGGATGAAGAAAGAAGAAGGGCATCAGCCATGTCCTGTCATACACAGTAAAACACAGTGAATGAAAGAAAATCTGTTTGTTTTTTAATCGTTAGTATTCAGTTTAACAGAAAAATTCTCGTTTGCTTCAGAATTTGTGATAAAGGCCTGAAAATTTAAGTCCAGCTGCACTGACAGGTGACAAACTGAGATGTACTTGAACTTTATTAGAACATGTCGGGCATTAAATGATGAGTTCGATTTCTTTATGCTGAACAGAGGGGAAAAACTTGAAGGGCTGGTGCAGTCGGACCTTTCTGAGTTTGTTCTGCCTTTTTTCTGCTCTCATTTAAACCACTAGTAAATAAGTAACCAGGATCATCTGTAATATATAGTGGAAAGAAAAACAAAAATTAGCTGCTCCCTCACTACCTAAAACAGTTACTAATAAAAGAAACAAAGTCATTAAAAATAAAATGCAATGAGAAAATGAATGGATAATAAAACAAATTGCCATCATATAGCAGCACATCGCCTGCAAACATGCACAAAACCTTAATGTTGATCTTTGTGTCAGGAAGAAAAACGATGAGATTTTTCCAGTAAGATTTATTTTCACTGCTGTGTTGTCATGATTGGTCAGCTGTCACACACTGATCCTGTGATTGGTCTGTACAGTTGACAGTTTACCTGGGAAAGCGAGACTTCGTGGACCATCTGGACCACGTGGACCCAGTAGGTGAGTCTGACTCTTTGTTTTGTTTTTTGGAAATGGGTGCACAGCAGTTCCTAAAGCATTACCATAGGCTGCTTTATGAACGGAGCTGCAGTGCAGTCAGATACCCTCAGCAGGTAAATGAGTGAACTTTGTGTCCGTCGCTTTCTGATGTTTGTTTGTCCTCCTTCCTGCCAACAGATGGCGTGATCCTCGTTGACCCAGAGTACCTGAAGGACAGGAAAGGTAGGTGAGAGCACCTGCACAGGTCCAGGAGCTCACTAAAGAAAATACAAATCTTTAACATGAAGTTTATAAAGCAAATATCGGATCAGCCAATCATGTGGCTGAATGTTCAAACTAAGCATGGGAGGAGCACAGATTTAAGTGCACAGCAACTTTAACTTGTTGCCACATGTGAACATTGTAAAGGTTTAACATTGAGTGAGCCCCCCGTTCTTTCTCACCTGAAGTTCGTGCTGTTTTATCAGCTGATCTGCTTCCTGTTGACCTTTCAGTTCAGAGTTACTCAGTTTTGTTGTTTAGTTAGGCACTGATGTTTCATATACAGAGGGCAGCCAATCAAAAGCGTGCTGCTTCAAAGGGGGAGGAGCTGACAGCTTGATCTGTGGGTGCTGCCCTCAGCTGGCTTCCAGAAAATGCTCAGTTATAGAAAAGTAGGCTTTAGGGCGGGAGTGGCCTTAAAGGGGGAGGAGCTTAATGCTCTTTCAATTATTTAATTAAACCGGATTTTAAATAATGGCCTGTTTAGATGGTGAATGCTCTTAAACTGAGTTGCAGATGATGTGAATTTATTTTTCACAGGAAACCTTTCAGAGTGTTTTCCAGAAATGAATTAAAAACGTTTTTTTAGACCAGAGTTCGAGTCGCAGTTTGTTTTTTAAATTTTAATAAGAGAAATGACGCAGCCTCTTCCTCCGCTCACCCGCTCCTCCTCTTCCTCATCCTAGTCTTCGTCACGCTGACTTGTGCGTTCCGATACGGACGCGAGGACCTGGACGTGCTCGGTCTGTCCTTCCGGAAGGATCTCTACATCTCCACCTTCCAGGTGAGCTTTATCAGCCTGCACCTGAGCAGAACCTCCAAAGTAACTGAGTAATTTCACTGAGTATTGTACTTAAAGTTGAGGTACTTTGTACTTCTATTCAACTACATTTCACACTGAATGATGTTCTGTTTACGCTGAAAGCATGTGGTGTAAATTATTAATGGAGGAAAAAATTAAATAATTTACTTGTTCAAAGGTGGAGATGGTCAGCTGGGTAGAGCGGGATAAAACCCAGCATTAGTCTCACAAAGTTAGTATCCAGATCCAGCAGTGGCTGTAAGATGCTGTGGATGGTGGCTAATGGATGTTTTTCATGGACAGGTTGAGAGCATCTTGATGACTTCAGGTTGCTTTGAGGACCTCTAAAAGTTGGATGTACTCAGTTTCGTGTGTCTCTCGTTGTCAGGCCTTCCCTCCGGTGCCCGAGGAGCGGAAACCCAACAGTCGGCTGCAGGAGAGGCTGCTGAAGAAGCTCGGCCAGCATGCACACCCCTTCTACTTCACCGTGAGTCCTGCTGCTCTTCTTCAGGTTCAGGGTGTCTCTTAGGAAGCTTAACCAGGAGCTCCAGAACTTTACCCGACTTTCCGTGACAGGAACCAGCAGGGTTTGTTTTTATGTGATGGCAGTACCTTAGGAAGTACTTTTTATGTTGTTTAAAGAGTTTTGAAACCTTCTAAAATCAACTGAACGTAACAGCCTAACATTACGAAACACCTGATGTGTTTGTGTTGCAGAGATGTTGACTGAAGAGACCGGTTCAGGTAGAAGTTCTTTCAATAGAGCAGAACAAACGGCCCTGAACTTGAACCTTTAGACTTTGAACCTTGCTTGTATCCAAACAGATACAGTGGAACAATAATTGTATTGATCTTTGTCATTAGTTAATTAGCCTTTATTTACTCTGCATGCATTAGTGTCTAAACCCCGTCTGCTGTGAAAAGGCAGATCGTTTATGACCCGCTGACCTCGTCTGTCTCGCTGAGCCGTCCTCGGGCTGCTTCTGCCCACCGTCGATATCAGATGGGGGTCAGACGTGTCGTGTGATGTTTACTGTTTGTCAGCTTCCTGAAATAAACAGAGACATGCAAATACGGATAAAACAAGACTTTTATTTCCTGTTAGTGACGCTGAAGGGCGTTTCCATCACAGCACATTTCCCTGTAAGGGCAAGAACCCTTTGAGGAACTTAGGAAGTGACTGATTACACTAATTTAACCAGACTTCCTCCTTCTTGACATAAAGTGTTTGTTTTTAAACTTCCTGGAACTTTTTGAAAGGGGTTAAAATGGTCTCAGCTCCTCTGTGTGGACACTTATTAGCCAGAACAGACGTGACCGAGTCTGAAGATGTAAACCTCTAAAGTGACTCTCTGTAACCTGGTTTTGTTTGTTCAGGTGCATCAGAGCAGGTATCTCTGTGATCTGTGCCAAAACAAGTTTGAGTTGGCCCAGATTAATAACAGGAGTACAGATTTCTGCCACATGAAGTAACAGTCCGATTGCCTTTTACTGTATGTGGACCGGTCGCACTCATGGAGCTGAGCTGGTGGCTGCTGCTGTTCAGTGTTGGTGGTGTAGAAACCTGAAGGGGACGCTCAGTGTGATGAATGAACAGAAGTCCTTGTGTGGATCCTCTGATTCTGGTTTCTTCTTGTTTTCCCAGATTCCTCAGAACCTCCCCTGTTCAGTCACCTTACAGCCTGGACCCGAGGACACCGGCAAGGTAACCGAAGCACTTCACCTCCCTGAAAGCGTCCTGCTGAGTCCCATCTTTGCTCACTGCGTCCTGCAGCTCTGCAGAAACACAGCTGTCATGGGTAGAAGAAGAAACGGCTCACAAATGAGTAAAGCAGAGTAAAGACGCCATAAATCAACTCTTCCCAAACTGCAGACCTCTGAGGCTCAGGTCGAAATGTGAAAATCTCCTGTGGTCCCTTTTAGCCACAGCTGTTCAGTCATTTCAGGTGTCGTTGAGCCGTTCAACGCACACATGAAAGACCCACAGTTTAACACAGAGGGCAGTTAAATGGGAGGGCATCCAGGGAACAGCTGAAAATACTTGGTACTACTACGACTACTACTGCTACTGATAGTTTACTTGTTGAACTGGATTCTCCATCAGCAGCTTTATTTTCCAGATGAAGATCTTTCAAACTGAGATATTTAAGACGAGGTCAGAAAATGAGGAAAAACCTCGGAGTCAGAAACTGTTCTCAGATGCTGGCGTGTTTCTGAGCTCTTCATATCCATTCTTGCAGCAGCACCACACCCTGCAGCTGTTTCAGCAGGACAGTGCGCACCCCCACACGGCCAGAGTGGGGCGGGCCTCTCTGGATCACAGACCTCCAGAGTCCATAAGGCTCCTATTGAACGTGCCTGATTGAAGTGCTCGTGGCTGCAGGCTGCACTCATCCAGGAATGGAGAGCAGATCCTGAACATCCTCAATTTGATCCTTAATTTAAAACTAAATTATAAAACTTGAGGAAAAAGAATTAGATTTTGTCCCAAAGGATTTTAAACTCTACAATCACTCTCTGTCTGTAAAAGTTAAGAGTGACGATATATTTATAAACCAAAGATGAGCTCTGCGTGCTGGTTTGGGTGTTTTGGGTAGAAAGGCTGTGACAGGTGGAGCGACCTGCACGCACCGAGTGACCTCGTTACACAGCAGTTAAAACCTTTGGTGCTTGAAAGGCTGCAGGAGGTTTTCAGTGGGTCAAGGTGAAATCATGTGAATCCTGCTGGATCATTCAGTGAACTTCCTGTATATAAATCAGGTGTTCTGCGTGCGCTTTAATATTAGCTGAAGGTCAGACAGGTGGCAGGCTGAGGCCGGGCTCTGAGGCCGGGCTCTGCTCTCTCTCAGGTTACTTTAACCTGTCGTACAAAGATGAATATTTAAGCCGTCGGTCCTCCTCTAAATGTCCCGATCTGCAGCTGTTTGTTTTTTTTAATGTGTCACTGAGTTTCACACGTCTCCAAACATCTGTGTTTTTGACCAGTGGGGGCAAAAAGGGTGGAGGTGCCACCTTGGTAGACGTGTAGCCTCAGGGCTCAGGAGAAGGTCTGGAGACGGGTTCACCTGCAGAAACTCTGTGAATTTGACTTCCTCTGAGTGGAACGTATTGAGCCTTTGAGGCTGCTCACAGTGAAGTAAGCCGAGGGTGACTTTGAGCTTTCAGAGAGCAGAAGCTCACGGCTGTAACAGGAGGCGGGACGAGGAAAAAATCATAGTGAAAATGAAAGAGAAACTTTTCCTTTTTCATAATTATTTTAAGTCAAAACTGAAATTAAAATTGGATTCATCGCCCAGCCTGCTTTTTCCTGCAGCAGAGGCAGTCTGAAGGGTTTCCCTCCTCAGGCGCAGCTTCAGCTGCTTCACTTTGATCCTCGGGCCTGAACCCTGAACACTCTTTGCTTCTTGCACAGCGGGCTGAGCTCAGCTGCCTGCTCTGTGGTACAGACTGCCCTCTGGTGGTGTTTTCATACAGTGCACTGCAGTGAATCCCCTCAGTACAGCACCCCTCATGAAAATCATCTGGACCTCTACAGGGGTTGGACAATGAAACTGAAACACCTGGTTTCAGACCATAGGAATCCCTTTCAGACAGCTTCCTCCTGCGTCCACAGTTACTCCTGCTGGCGTTACCCTGGATACCGTGGCTCTTGATACATCACAAAGACTCGCTGTCTTGGTCACAGATGCGCCAGCAAGACGTGCACCAACAATTTGTCCTCTTTTGAACTCTGGCATGTCGCCCATAATGTTGTGTGCATTGCAATATTTTACCCTTACCCTGCTAATTGGACCTCCACACTCTGCTCTTACTGGTGCAGTTAATGAAGAATGGCCCCCAGGCTGGTCCAGTTTAGCCATGAAACCTCCCACACTAAAATGACAGGTGTGTCAGTTCCATTGTCCAACCCCTGTAAATACTGTTAATATTTGCTTCTGTTAAATCATTTACTTCTTAAGCCATGGTGCAAAGGCAGCAGTACGTGTAACAGCTGATCTCAGGAGCTCCTTCCAGGTCCGACATGTTTGGTTTCAATGTGTCGGTGACTCGGCCGGCTCTGGTTATCAGTGAGGAGTTTCGCTGACAGGTGGTGATTTCCTGTATGGACCGCCTCTGCTAAACAGAGCTGCACGGTGTCGATTCTGAAGCTGAGGTTCAGAGCGATGTTCTGTATACAGTCTGTATGTTCAGGAGCCTCCCTGAAGATAAAACGGGGCTCTGCTCAGAACGAAGGCCTTTGTATGAACGTGGCGCTGAGCTGTCTCTCCTCCCTGCAGGCCTGCGGTGTTGACTTTGAGATCAGAGCTTTCTGTGCCAAGTCAATAGAAGAGAAGATTCACAAGAGGTGAGTTCAGACCTGCGAGAAGCTGATTTATAAGGTTTACTCTGCACGGGGTTAAAACACGTCACTGTGCTGCTTCAGAGGGGACCGGTTCTGCTCGTTTCCAGCTGCATTTTTACTCCCGGCTCTCGTAGAGCAGCTTTGCATGATTCACACTTCAAAATAATCCTCCTTTATCTTACGCTGGGCCCTCGGGTTATCGGTATGAAACGAGTTGTTTCGATTTTACCCTCTCGCTCTGTGTTTGGAGCATCTGCAGCCTGAGCTTTAGTCCTGCAGAGTTACTGTATGACTCTGGTTCCTAAGATCTGGAACAGGAAATGTATGACAGGAAATAAGGAAAAGCAGGAAGGTCCCCTCTAAAGCTTCTCTCACTTCAGTCTGAAAGCAGCCAGGACCAGCAGGCTCTAAGCGGGGCTTTTATTTTGTAGGATCACAGTAATTCTGCCTCGTATATTCAAAATGTCAGACTTGCAGTTTAATTTAGGGTCCAAGAGGCTTTTTTTTTTTTTTTGATTTCCTGCATGTTTCATGCTGTAAACATGAGCCAGCCTCTAGTGGACATTAGAGGAACTGCAGTTGGGTCAGTGTGGATCAGGATGTTGAAGCGTGTGACGTGTGCAGGAATTCGGTGCGTCTGGTGATCAGGAAGGTTCAGTACGCTCCAGAGAAGCCCGGTCCCCAGCCGATGGTGGAGACCACCCGCAGCTTCCTGATGTCTGACAGATCTCTGCACCTGGAGGCCTCGCTGGACAAAGAGGTGCACAAACAGTTACCAGCTGAAATGAATCCTCTTTGCTTTTTAAATGTGCTATAATGGACGTTTTTCTCCCATGGTGCTTTGTGTGTAGCTGTATTATCACGGCGAGCCAATCAGCGTCAACGTCCACGTCACCAACAACTCCGCCAAGACCGTCAAGAGGGTCAAGATCTCCGGTACGTTTGAGCTCCTCTACTTCTTCTTCCTGTGCGTGCTGTCATGTGATTAAAGGAACGTTCTCTCTCCTTCTTTGTCTCACAGTGCGTCAGTACGCAGACATCTGCCTGTTCAGTACTGCCCAGTATAAATGTCCAGTGGCCCAGGTGGAGGCAGAGTAAGTCTCCCTCAATTCCCAGTATCAGTATCATAGTCTTACAACACCTTCAGAGTCCAACGTTCTCTCTGATTTCTGGAGATGGAAACTCCAGAAATCAGAAATGAACTCAATTAAAATGTGTTTAGACCCTTAAAGTGGAGAGCCGCTTTAAGCTGGCTTAAAGTCGAGATTAGGCTTATTTTAAATCGCATTTCAAAGCTGGTTAAAATGAGTTTTAGAAGGCCTAAACTGGCTTTAACACACAGTCAATACAGAGTTGATGTCTTGAGGTTTAATCCACAGATAAGTTTGTTAAAGTAAATTAAAAGCATTTTAAAAGTAGATCAGCTGTTTCAAACAGGATTTGCCACATTAAAGTCCACATGAAGTTCCTGCTTAAAGCTTTTAAAAACCAGCGACAGCGATTACCTGATCCAGTTTGATTGACAGCAGCATGTGGTCTCCACAGCGACCAGGTGTCATCCAGCTCCACCTTCTGTAAGGTGTACACTCTGACCCCGACACTGGACAAGAACAGAGAGAAGAGAGGACTCGCTCTGGATGGGAAGCTCAAACACGAAGACACCAACCTGGCCTCATCCACCATGTAACACACACACACACACACACACACACACACACACACACACACACAGAGGTGTAACACCCAGGTGTGTTTGTGCAGTCATGTGACCACAGTTCCTCCGCTCTGTGTTCCAGTGTGAAGGACGTCACCAACAAGGAGGTCCTGGGGATCCTGGTGTCCTACAGAGTCAAAGTCAAGCTGGTGGTGTCACGTGGAGGGTACAACCCCACACACACACGCACACATTCTGCTCTGCTGACATCACTTCCTGTCCTCTCCAGCTCAGTCTTTCCTGTAGATGCCATCAGTGAAGTCTGGAGCTTTTTTTTTTTTTTCTTTGAACTTCCAGACGTCACTCGATGAAGCGCCTGAGGCTGAACTGCACCTGCACCGCCGTTTCTGAGTTCATCGTTTTTCTGCGTAATCCGACGTTTACGTGTTTCCGCGTGTGCGTTAACCTCACACGTTCACCTGCGCGTATGAAGCGGTTCACGCTCTGACTGCACTGCAGCACGTTATTGTCAGATAATTACATTTAAAGACTGCAGTCAGCTGAGGGAAGCTCCGAGGTCGGGTTTATATAAAGTGTAAAATGTTGGCTCGTTCTTTCAGAATAAAAGCCTGTAAGAGTGCAGCTGTAGTCGGCTCGTTTCATCTTCTGTTTGTTTCTCCATTGGACGTTAAAGTCACATGACTCATGATATTTACGGAGTAGCTGTTCTGTGATGTGATGCTAACTAAACATCTGCTTCTGGATCGTCGGCTTAAAGATGATTTTCTCCATTTTGGGGCATTTTATTGATGCAGTCGCTGGTGCAGCTCTGCCTCAGCTTCCTGCTTCCTGCTCCGCCCTTTTGGCTAGTTGCTGTCGTTGCTCCTCACTGTGTTTGCTTCCACTGTAGGTTGTTGTGAACCTGTCGCCTCCTGCTTTTCATTTCACCTCCCCTTCTCTGTGTTTTTTGGCGTTTTGTGTGGCTCCGCCCCTGTTCCCCTCTCCCCCCGTCCTCTGTGTGCCCTCCCCCCTCCCTGCAGGCTGCTGCGAGGCTTATTGGAGAGGTAAATGGGACTGAAAGCCTCGTGTTTTTTTCAGGGGAAGCACAGCCTGGTGTTGTAATGTTAACATGGGTTTAAAGCACTTATTGATAGACGGGTATTGCCACTCTCAGTAATCGATTGGCTCTGAAGTGCGTTAATTATCAGCTGTGGGGCTTTAACGAGCAGATTTTATCAAAACATTTTTAATGTGTTGGTGGAAAAAGGAAAGAGGCGGGGTTTTCCTGCCGACGTGACGCCCTGCTTCCTGTTTTCCAGAGACGTGTCGGTGGAGCTGCCCTTCATCCTAATGCATCCTAAACCGCCGGAGCCGCCGACGTCCCGCCCACAGTCAGGTGAGTCCACGCGCAGGTGCGGCGATTCCTCGGCTTCATGCTGTCCAGAGTAACACTCCATCACAGTGCTGAGCATCCTTGGAGACGAGAAGCAGTTTCCGTGGAAATAGTGTGACATGCTAATGTGTGTGTGTGTGTGTTTCAGCTGTGCCAGAAACGGACCCACCCATCGACACCAATTTGATAGAGTTCGACACAAAGTGAGTTTCCAGCTTTCTGCTAAAGAATCCACGACAACCAGCAGCTTTTAGTTCAGCATTCACAGGACGTCACTGACACACAACACCTGAAACCGTGTCTGTGCCCCCGGACGAGGGGCAGCTGCTCATGTTTGGCACCAGAAAGCCTGTGCAGAAATTTATTAATACAAACCTTAATGAATCCAAAGAGCCTCCGAGAGCCTCTGAGAGCCTCATTTAACCTTTTATTTTCCCGTGAGCTTCAAAAGCGCTTCCTGCAAATTACCGTAATAACCCCATGTAATAAAACCATTTGGATTTTTCAAGGGGAACAAATTGTTGTGTAATTACAGTCGTGCAGTTCTCAAACACTTGGTGTGTTTTTAAAAGAAGGGCGGAGTCAGTGGGGAAAAATGCTTAAATTTAAAAACTTCTCAGATTCAACATTTGGCATGTTGTGTTTGTGCTTTATTCAGAGTGGCTTGTGTGTAAGCTTTCAGAACAGAACTTGATTGCGCTCCTCTCTCCTCTTCGTCCTCAGCAGCATCTCCCAAGACGACGACTTCGTCTTCGAGGACTTCGCCCGCCTGCGGCTCAAAGGTGTCGTGGACGACAAGGACGAGGACTGCTAGGAGCTCGCCAACACTTCATATGCTCGCTTCAAAACCACCACACACACGCACGCACACACACACACACCCACACACCCCCACACACACACACTGTTCACATTCCCGGGAGGGGATGGATGAGGGCATATTTGGATGGTGGCCTCGGAGGGCTCGGTGGTGTTCTTCCTCTCTTGCTTCAGCCATTCGTCATGCCACCTTTTCCATTTCTGCCGCCGTCTTCTCCGTCTGTCGTCTTGTTTCTCTTTTTGCTAGAAAATCTAAATGTTAAGCAGGTGCAGGACAGATATTGGCATCCTGGATCGAAGCCTCTGCTGCTGGTAGTGGGCGGGGCTTTGAAACGGAAGCAAGCTAAAGAATCGGCAGCGTTCGTCCGCTTTGTTTTTGAATGTTTCCCTCGCCGACGATCACCGTCCTGTACAAACAGAATATATATTTGGAAAAAAAATTGTTCGGTGGTGATCGCCGCTTTTCTTCGGGTAAATCCTGTAGATGCTTTTTCTCGCAGTGGCTGCAGCAAGAGGAACCGCACGCGCGCACACACACGCACACACGCACTCAGAGAAGTCTTACAAGCAACTGAAGCTCGATTTCACCAGCATCCGCTCATCTCCTGATCCAACCTGTCGTCCATGTTCAGAAATGTTCGCCATGCTTGTCAGCTTTTTTTTTCTTTTCTTTTTTAAATAAAAAAAAAAAAAAACCATTCCAGCGCTGACCGAGTTTTCCCTTCATTTACATCCCAGAGATTATCTTTGGTGCTCTCAACCCTGTTTTTTACACTCAACAAATTACATGAAGGAATGAAAACCTAAACATTAACTCCGTTAGGGAGGTGCTGCATAATTTAGCTCTTTATTTTGGTCTGCATTTTAATCTTTGGTGAATTTTTATCCAACAAACCTCATTAATGCCTCAAATCAGGAAAGGCCACTTTCAGGTTTTCCTCGATGGTAGTTGTCAGTATGTTGTTGAGTGTGTCACAGAGAGGAGCAGTTAAGAGAATCCAGTGACCAGCAGCACGTGGAAGAATTTATAGGAGGCTTGTCCAAGATTGCAAGTCTCCAAATATGTTTTGGTCCCATTTTGCCCGTTGGCTTTAAAGGTTTATTGTTTTGCAGCGTTATCATTGTTTTATGGTCCTTGATGAATGCATTTTGGAGCCTGAATGCTGGACAAGCCCCCAAATAACAGTGTCTCATTGTTTTAGCTGCGGATTTAGAAACTGTAAGGGTTACATTGGTTCCCAAAAACGGCCTAAAAAGAGCTGATTTTTAGTTTGCTGAAAGACTGAAGTAACGCATCTGTGCGTCTGCCAGGAGAGGGCGATTAAAGAGCTGACTGGATTTTATATGATCACAGGATGGAAGTCACAGACGGGTAGAATCAGAGATGTTTAGATTAATTTTTTGTTTTCTTTTCGGTCGTGTTTTGTTGCATTTGTTGACACACAGAAACACCAGGTTTCACCAGGTTCTCAGATCGTCCTTTTATTGGCGCACACGGGCTGAGGATGTTTGTGATGTTTCAAGGTTTATACACAAATCAGGGAGGGTCACCGATAGTTGTTTAATTTTTCCCTGAAAAAACGAGTTTAAAAACAAAAAGCTCTGATCACGCTGGAATTGTTTTTTTGTTTTCTGTTTTTGTTTCTTTGGTTTTTTGGAACTTTGGACCGGATTTGGACCTCGAGTCACTGAACAGTCTTTTGACTTTCACCCAATTTTTTTTTTTTGTTTATTTCACGTCCAGGTTCACAATTAGTCTCCATGAAGTGTTTCTAAAAGAAAAAGAAAATGATGCTAAAGTAAAGCCTGTTTCTCCTGTTGGCCCTTAAATTAGAGACGGTCTGTGACTCACTGCGGCCGGTTTAACTCGCCATCGTGGGCTCGTTGAAGGGAAACTCTGGTGCTCGTTGATTTTGTTTTCACTCATTGGCCCAAACTCACTTTGAACAAGAGTTTAGATAAAGTTATTTTGAAGCCTCACGTCTGACTTTACTCACCACTGGAAACTGTGTTGTGCCTTTAAGGTTTCACTGTTGCCAACACGATGATCTCTGAACTTTTGACTGAAAGAACTCACAACATCAATAATTGTTGGTTTTAAAAGTTTGAGCATATTTGTGATATTTTAATTTAGCAGCACGGCGGTGATTTTTTTTTCTGCAATTAAAGTTTATTCACAGTTCTTACATTTTAGTTTCAATGATATGATCTATTAAACAATTCTCCTTGTAAATATAATTTTAACAATTTATATTCATTTTAGTTTAAAAAAAAACAGCCACCTAAGGTTTCAATTTAATCCTTAAGAGCTTTTCCTTTAATAAAACATTAAAAAAAAATTTTTTTTTTTTTCAAGTTTTATCATTTCTCACAACATGCATCTTAGGAATTATTTCCAGTCTGGTAAAAACTGTTTTTATTTCTGTGGCCTTTTCTTTTACTCAGTCTTTACTGGAATGGCAGTATATTTGGGGATTTGGGAATATTGTTTCCAGACCAACAAACACAGATGCCTTTAATCCCAGATTTTATATTTCACAGGGATTATATTAATTTTTGTAATAATTGGGTTTGATTTGTCTACAAATTAATTTTTAGATTGAATTTTGTCAGGAAGTCAAAATTGCCTGTTGGTTTATTGACAAAAGATGCTGTTGGTGAACTGAATTCCTTAGTTTAAAGCAGACCTGTTCTGCTTTTCCTTATTTCCTGTCACATACGTCCTGTTCCAGTGGTGGAAGTTCTTATTAAACGTGGCCAAAGTTTCTTATGAGTTTGGTGTGTGTACAGTAAGCTTAAAAACTCAGGCTTCTAAACACCGTTCATCAGTTGATTATTATTATTATTTTTTTTAACTCATGGATCTGTATGATGTCATGGGGAGCAGATGTCCCTAATATGCTCATCTCAGGAAGCCCCACCCAACTGTTCAAAATGAAAGGCAACCAATCAAAAGAAAATTGGTTTAAAGGGGGAGGAGCTAAAACAGACTGAAATATGAGCTCTATAATATGAGCTCCATAAGATAGGATTATTTTGAGCTGTGAATCATGCAAAGCTGCTCTAATAGATTCTAATAGTCTAAGAATAAAAATAGGAGGTGTGACTTTAGAATAAATAAGTTCTTTAAGAATTGCTAAAACTGTTCCCTTAAAAATCCACCTGCATTCTCAGTATGTGGCCTTTTTTCTCAGAATTAAAATATTGAGTCAACACTAGTAAATTAATAAATCAATAAAGCTACATTGTTTTAAAGAATGATGCCAAAAAAATGTGTACCCTTGACAGGTAGAAATCGT
The DNA here is from genome assembly GCA_034780415.1 of Cichlasoma orientale. NCBI lineage: Eukaryota > Metazoa > Chordata > Actinopteri > Cichliformes > Cichlidae > Cichlasoma > Cichlasoma orientale. The sequence continues at coordinate 257,622 of JAVDPK010001185.1, forward strand.
TTAGAATGGTCCCAAATGAACCAGAGCGTCAACAGGCTGAGAAAATGACCACTAAGACGAGTCGTGTTGAAGAGAAATGACCTGAAACTGAGGCAGAGCTGTACTTTAGTGTAATACCACTGTCTACCACAAGATGCTGCGAGTCAGTGTGACCTGTATTCAGTGTTGTTCATGTTTTCGCTTGCTGGTCAAATAACAGTTACAGTGACTCGCTGCGATACCTCCACAGTGTAGTTAACACATTTGCTTGGCAAGGGAAAGGTCACTGGTTCAATTCCAGCTGGAGAGACTATTCTCCTTTGTGACGTTAGGAATACAGGAGTAACTGTATGTTGACTTGTTCTGCCATCTTGTGGTACAAAGTCACATGACAGTACAGCCACGTCCCAGTTCAGCTACAGTTGATAATGCAGACGGCACAAAGTCAGAGTGGCTGATTCCTCACACTCTGTTCAAACTTTAGTTCATTTTGGAGGCTTTGAAACTGTTTTAAGAACATTTACTCACAGGAAGTAACTTTAGGTGCCATGAGAACTGTGCCAGCCAAAATGATCCAATCAGCACCAGCGTTTCCGTTCTTAATCCGCCTCACGAGCGTCCCGCCTCGCCTTCTCCTGACCATCAAACCATTTAATGATCTCATTTTTCATTCCTCCATCCAAACTCAGACGTCGTGTGATGGACTTCAGGTTTTAGATGCCAGCTTTCCAAATCTGTTGATTTAGTGTAGGCTTTGGTTTTTTTTTAATGTGCCCGAATCCCCGCACAGATCAACATTTCAGATGAACACGAGCACTGCACTTTCATTGGACGAAAACCCCGCAGAACTGCAGACCTTTGATTTCAGGAGACGAAGAAGAATGTTAGTTTATTTTTTCCTAAATTGTTTGTTTGGGGTTTTGCAACTCAGATATTTTGTTTAGTTAAACTTTAAAACTGCCAAATCTCCCTCCCACCCTCCTCCCTTCCTTCCTCCCCTCCTCCCTTCCCTCGCTCAGTCGTTGAAGCTGCGCCCCTAAAAGAAGTCGTAGAAGAAGAAGAAGCCGACTCGGAGCATGATTTGAATTCCTTTGTTTTAAATTTAGTTTCCAAGCAGTGCTGTGAATCGTACGAGCTGTGATTCTGTCCTTATTTTGTCGTGCATATGTGGGGTAACTTTGCTAAGTGTGAAAATATTTTGACAAGTGCCACGCCCCGGCCTGTGCGATGCTTACCATAATGTCTATAAAACAGGAAGTGATTTCTGCTGGTGAACACCAGAACAGAATGATTATTATGCTTCTGATTATTATTATTATTATGATGGTGACTTATTACTACTACTGTATCATTGCGACCATGATTATTCTCATAATCATTTAAGAGTTTATTGTTTTGCCAATGGTTTTTTATGTTGAGATTTTTATTTTAGTTTTCTTTTTATTATTAAAGGTAAAATGAACTAACAGACACTGAGGCTGCGCGTCTGTTTCTGTCAGAGGAAGAAGCTGTGAAACATTTAGTGTCGATCCGTGTGCTGGGAACCCGATCCGTTCTGTCCTCGTGACAAAAAGGGCTTCTTCCTGTTCCTTCCTTTCACAGTAAAAGCCCTGCACAGCTACACTGCAACTGCTGTCATTACACTGATTTACATTAGTGGGTTTAGGGTTAAGATACACCTTTATCTTTAATCCAGCACAATCAAGAAAATAACAGGAAGTATGCAAGGCTCAGGTGTAAAAACAAATCAAGTTTCCAGTACGGCTCGGGCAGCAGCAGCAGCAGGTGTGAGGAAAAACTGATGGAGTTCAGACACATTATCGATGCTGGGTCTATGAAGAGCCTCTGGGTGAGCACGCTGACTCACAGCGAGTTCAGTGTGTCGCCTAAATCAGCTCAGTCACACCCAAACTGGAGCTCAGCCTGTTAGAACAATTAGCCGCACAGCAGCCATATTATCAGATAACTGCATTAAAAGGCTCCAACAGCACAAACGTGGTGCAGCCGAGCACACACTGATGCACCTCTGCTGCCACCATCTTTCTCCGGGGTTCTGAATATGAACTCTGAACTGTTTCTGTATAATAAATGTTTTCATGCTCTGAGGAGAAAAAACAAAAACAGGAAATAATTTTGCAGGAGAAGCTCTAAATGATAATTGCTGGCTCATGCTGAGTAAGGATCATAATTATCAGCGTACTCGTGTCACTGAGGTGATTCACAGTGTGCAGGGGGAGAAACCTGCGGAGTTCCACAATGTCATACAGCTACAGCTACAGCTAATACAAAATTTAAGTCTTAATACGGGTTAAACAGGTGAAAAGTAGAGGATCATTGATGGAGTCCTGTGGAACTCCACAACTGGTAAGAAAATACTGTCGCCCCCCTCTGGTCTGTTTTGGTTACTGCATCCAGAACCCTGATCTGGATATAAAATGCTTAAGGTCCACCCTTTCAGAGGCTTTTTACACCAGTACTCATGACTAAAAGTACCCCCACTATTTTCAGTACTCTTATTAATCTACTCAGTCTATTATAAATATGCAGCATTGGGTGTGGTACTGACTCAAACACCTTCTATTACACCTGTTTGTGTGAAAGCATCCCTCCAGTATTCAGGTGCTTTACCAAAAAAAGTACTTGCACAGCAATTTAAACAAATATATAAAGAAGGTGAGCCCCAGCATGTACAGTTGTTATAAAGGATTGAATCAGCTGTAGAGACCGAAGCAGACTTTGTATCAGGCTATAAACGTGTTTATTTCTGCTGTAAACATGGACATTTTAACATGAGAGTCTATGGGGACTGACTCGCTACAGCCTCTGCTGGACTGCAGAGGAACTGCAGGTTTCATCCATTCAATTAAAAAAACCCAAAACGTTAAATTTAAATCTTTAGTGATTTTTGCACACTAACATTTTTCACTACAGGACTCAAAGCTGGATTCTTTTGTTCTAAATGTAGATTTTGGGTTCAGACAGACAGACTTGGATCCCAGGTTTTCTTCCTTTATTGTGAATCACATCGGAGACGCGCCGCCTGCAGCTTTGAACCCACAGCCCAGCGTCAGTCTCACTGTGAGCAGGCGGCATTTTCCTCTCAAACTAAATCTACCATCAGGCGCCTCTTTCAGTCTCTGCTGAGGTCATTTTGGGGGGGTGGGGGGGTTAGTACAAACTGCCACATTCAGCGTCATAAAGCGTCGTAGTCGTCGTCGTCTTCGTGCTTCCTCTTCAGCGACTCTCCGCCGGAGTTCTGCGACACCATGTTGGTGGTGATGAGGATGTTCTTGGAGCCAATCAGAGACGGGTTGATGAGGACGTTGGAGACGGCGGGCGTGGACGGCGTTGCTGTGGGGACAGAGCGAGCATCAAGGTTTTATGGACATTTTGGCTGAGAATAAACACGTTTTTAACTTTTCTTCCACATTAAAGTTTGATTTTTCTCACTTGTACGTCTGATGCTTCCAACAACAATCAAGTGTTACTAAATAAAGAAAAATAAAACAGGTGTGTTCTTACTGGGTTTGGTGGTGGCCGTCTGAGAGGGCGGTGGGATCTGCACGGTGAACCTCTGACCCGTTAAAGACACCGGAGTGCCAACTTTAGTGGTGACCGACTGGACAGACGGCGTCCCTGAGGAGCACCGACAGAACGGCATTAGAGGATTTTATAACTGTAACAGGATCAGATTTTAATACTTTAACTATGATTTCAAGCCTATATTTAAGAAGCAGCTCCCATTAAAGTGGGAGGTCATTTCAGCAGCATGAACCTTCACGTCACCTCTTTATATGGACAGAGCAAACCGAAGGGACAGATTTTGGATTTAGAAAGTACAGGATCATACACCCGAAACTCACCGAGGGTGGGCGTGGTCGGCCTACTGGAGACGGCACCGACGCTGAGGCGAGGCACCGATATCCTGCTGGCAGACGACACCTGGAGGAGGCAAAAATCCATCTGTTTTTATCTCAAATACACGCTGATAAAGGTGAGGATGAGGAGTTCAGGTCTCACCTTCTTCTGCACGGACTTGAGTCTGTAGTTGGGGGCGGTCAGGCAGTAGCGGTCAGGGGGGAGTCGGGGGCCGGTGTAGGGTTTGATGAGAGGGAGGGGGGTCTGGTTCTTCTGCCTGGCGACCTCCAACAGGAACTGGAAACACAGAGAGGGGTGATGTCACTATTCAATAACCCAACAGCCAATCAGCTGCCTCTCCACCGTCCCGGCTTCCTGGTATTTAGGACCTCAGCCTGCAGTCACATGTTCAGAGTAATCATCCCTCCAAGCATCTGATTCTCTGCCACACACGCTGAATCTCACTGCTGAAGCTTTCTGTCAGCAGGACGTTTGGCTAATTCCATATTTACTGCGCTCAGTGAGATCTACAGGTCCCGCTTCCAGGATGAAGGTCTCCAGCTCTCAGGGTTAACTTCAACTCTCTGAAGTTCACCTGTCTGCTGCCAGGTGTCCTCTCTGACTCCTCCCCCTCCTGCTGCGCCTGAACCAGCTGACAGTTTCTTTCCCTCACTCAAAGTCACCGTCGCAGCACGTTAGTCTGTACAGGTTTACGTCCTTGTATACATTATGAGAACATGTATATATACACCAGTTTGCTATGTTACAACTGAAGATCAATATGATTATTTATAATTAGCCCAGAATAATATCTACGGTCTCCATCTGCAGCAGTCAGACTGACTCAACATTTGCTGCAGCATCGCTGTTCAAATCAAACCGATCTGTATGAAGCATTTGATGACCACACACTGATGATCTGATATTTCCCACCTCCATCGGTCGTACTGGGTCTAACTGGGTTTTAGTTTCTGTCGGGTTGCCGGTGGGACTCCAGCCTGATCTGATGCCTCGTTTCCTCCTGCTGGTGGAACTCTGATCAGCTGATCACGAATCCTTTCACTGACTGTTGATATTGGTTTGATATCTGCTCTGACTTACTAGAGTTTAATGATCTCACTGTTTTATGAGTGACAAAAGTTTAATAAAGTGTTCTAGAAATACAGATTATTGACATTCTTCTTCAGGACTTTTGCTTTGCTCAGACTGTAGATTAATAAGAAATTAAAAATGCCCATCCGTGACGACGGCGAGGCTTACATCTCGTGGTGGCGGCGAGGTGAACGACTGGTCCATGCGGCACTGGATGGCCAGTTTGATGTCGTCAGCATCCACGTTGGACTTGTTGGCGTGTGCGGCGTAGATTTTGGCATCTTCAATGATGGTGGTCACGTATCCTGTGGACACAAATGAGGACGTAATCATTCAGAGTATGGCAGCTGTGCATGATTCACGGTTCAGAATAACCCTTTTGTTTTAGCTCCTCCCCCTTTAAGCCAGGCACTACTTTACTTTTAATATGAGCATCCTCCACTGCATCAGGCAGTGTTTTAGGGATCGGCTGATTTTCAGATTTCAAAATGAGACGATTTGGCTCTGATGCAGACGTCCCTCCGGCTCTCTCTGCTCCTGCCTACAGATCTACCTCTGTGGGGTTTTCATGGCAGGTGACCAATGAGAGTCTAAGCTGAATAAGACATCGGTGCTCTTTGCACACGACTCGCCCTAAATCTGAAATACTTCCTGATGATGATCAGCTCAGAGGCTGTGCTGACATTTGATTTTTACTCGTGCAGGAAATGCAAGGAACAGCTGTGATTGGTTCCTGCAGGCAGGTGCTGATTTAGGGAGCACCTTTTGTTTTGCTTCCGTTTGGTGGAGGATGCATATTAAATATCACCCGGCATGATCATTTGATTGTGATGGAGATTAAAAGCTGATAACTGTGCAGCCCTGACGTGTTTTAACAGGCATCGATTAAATGAAGGAAAGCTTAGATTTACTCTGAAAAGATGACTTACTGTAGGTGAACTCCAGCATCTGGTTGATGACTCTGGGCTCATACTCGGTGATGCCCATGTCCTTCAGGATCTGGATCATCACCTGCAGAAGAAACAAACACCTTAACACACGCCTGCTGTGCGTGAATCAGACAACAACTCAGACACGTCCCGAAGTTCACTTCAGTGGATTTTACAGCAGACTTGTGCTACTGTTGTGATAAAAACACGGTCGTTATGCCAGCATATGGAGCAGACATCCCGGATATGCCGAGCTAGATCGGCACACAGAGCCCGGGCTTCTCTCGCTGTTTTCACCGCCAGCTCCCGGCTAATGGCTAGGCTAATATGCTAGCTCCCGGCTGCTCCCGGCACTGTTGCGAAGCTACGCTAGCTTAGCAGTAATGCACCGACTAATCACTCAATCAGCACCCATTCACGCAGCCACGCAGTTTGTCTGACACAAACTGGAGAAGAAATGCCAAACCGGGACCCGGATTCTCAGTGGAACACCGCTCCCGGCTAGGCTAACATGCTAGCTGTTATTGTTATGAACGCAATGTCGCTTGGCTAGGCCAATGCACAGAAGCATGAGAGATTCGCGGCAGAAACAGAGAGGAAAGCTGCGTGAAGCTGCAGCGCGCCGAGGAAACGCGCGGCTCTGACCTGAGCATCTTTCGGGATGGTTTTCGGAGCCGACATTTTAACTTCCCTCCTGCAGCCTTCGCCTCCTCCTCTTCTTCTGCTGTTTCCGTTCACAGAGGAGCCGGTAATCAAGCAACACTGCCCTCTATCATCATCCATCTATCTTCAGAGAAGATTGATGGATGCAGTGAAAAAGGACAGGTAGAAGGTTGGTGTGACAGGAGGATGCTGGGATAGGGCGAGATGGAGGCAGGTGATCCTCTGTAGAGACCCCTAAAGGGAGCCGCTGAAAGAAGAAGCACAGTGCACAGTGCTTCACAGCTGACTGCAGTGTAATAAAAATAACTGAAAATACTGATAAGGGATAAGTTCCTTAATATAATTTCCAAAAAGTCATAATGCAGGTTTTAAAAGGCCTCTAAGTACAATAAGAGGAAGTCTGTAAAACTGACAACTCAAATTAAAATTCGTTTATTTTTTAGCTGTTCTTTTATGAGATGGTTTAACTCAAAAGCCAGCAGAACGAAGCAAAGAAGAAAAATATACATATCATGAAGCTCTAAATATAATTTAGCAGCTTTAAATGTTTGTATATTCGAGACTTACAGGGACACAGAGCACCTGCAGGGGGCGCCACAGGAGGGCGCACTGATCTGTGAAGGCTGCGAGAAAGACCAAAGTTCTTAATTACACTAAAAACTAAAATGATGTCTTTATTTATTCCATCCATTTTCTTCCACTTATCCAGTTCAGAGTCTCTCTGTCATATTTAAAATTTAATATAAAATAAAGTAAAAATAAACATTTTTCCAAGAACGACCCTTTACTCTGTTTCTATATTTATCAGAAAGCTACATTTCTATAGAGCCATTTTGGGGCCATAATGTTTGTTCAAAAAAATAATTTGAAACTGAAAGATTATTTTGAACCCAAAAAAAAAGTTTTGCAACTGAAAAAAAGTTTTGCAACTGAAAAAAAAGGTTTTGAAAATGAAAAAAAAAAATTCAAAACTAATTTTCAGTTTCAAGTTTTTTTTGCACTTTCAGATTTTTTTTTCGAAGTTTCAGACTTTTGGAACTGTTTTGGCGTGTGGGGCGGGGCGGGGGTGTGGAATCATGACTGACAGCTCAACACAGTGGCTGAACAACGTAGTCCCAGCTGTTGCATTCAGGGACCGTGGGAACTGCAAATGTCTTTAACGCATCATCGATTTTCTG
>JAVDPK010001185.1:278675-300273 GCA_034780415.1 Cichlasoma orientale
AAAAATGAAATATAAAAAAATTAATCTGTAAACCTTTATGGAGTATAGGCTGGTTCTCTTAATTATTTAGTGACTAAACTGATACGATGTGAGAATGTAAGCAAACTGTTTATGAGAGGAAAATGTGACTTTTAGGACACTCGAGCCTAATGTTAGCTGGCATCATGCTAGCTCCATCCGGAGGGTCTCAGATATGGCGGGGGGACAAACTGCAGACCCACTCCTCTCTATATTTAATGGATTAATTATAAGTTTATGAGAGTGCATCAGATTGTGGAGTTCCTCGGGGCCCAATCACTGCTTCTTTAATACTGACAGTATTTTCTTAGATTATGTCAGATTTATCAAAATTATGAAACTGCTCATGATAAGTTTGCAATTTGTAAACTGCAAAATTCATAATGTGCAGCGTGAACAGCAGCTGTGAAACGTGTGACGTTATAAAAGCTGAAAGACGTTTTTAGAGTTTTCCTTTTTTGTTAAATTCTGCATGTAAAAAAGCATCTACTCATGGCCTCAAGTTCAAGATATAGCTCTTTGTTCATCACCATGACACACACACACACACACACACACACACACACACACACACACACACACACACACTGCTGATAGTCTCTATCAGAGCTAAGATAGGACCGTTGTTGAAGGCAAAATGGACCGAGGAGGACAAAGGTCCAAGTGTGGACACACAAACACACACACACAGCAGATAGCAGGATACTGTGCTCTGTTTGCCCAGTGTTCCTCTCTGCCCTTTGGACACCACACCTCAACTGCTGCATCAGTTAGCAAATACATGCGTGTGTATGTGTGTGCGTGCGAATGTATGTTTGTTTCCAGACCTGAGTTCACCACTTGACCCTGAAAGGTGGTTATCGTGATAACCTAAAATATGAAGGGGATTTGGATTGCGTGGGTGTCATGTGTGCTCTGATTATGCTGTGAACTTCCTTCTGAACCAATCAGAAAGCTGTGTCCCCAAAGTACACCTGATCCAGTGTTTGGCCCCGCCACAAAAATAAGAATCCACCATCAGGGCTGCACACCATCCATGAACTAAGTCCCTGGATCCACACTGATTTGTGATATTTCTCTTGAACATTACGCTGTAATATTTCCCATCTTCCCTTCTGACATGTAAGTGCTGCCAACAACTCCACGCCCCCAACATCCACCCACGGGCTCCGAGGAAGAGATTCATCAGCTCTAATTGTAATTTAATGCTGTAATAAATCTTTTAAAATGTATGTTGTCTGAGTGAACTTCCTTAGTTTTTGTTGCTGCTCCACCTCAATTTAAATCTTATCTTGGTATTTTGAAGTAAATCAGAATTTTTTGGTATTTTATCAGCTCGGAGTAAAATTTTGCTTTTAAACTGAAGGTTTTTAATGATATTCTGGGGATTATGTTATCCTAGTTTTACTGGATTTAACAGTGGCCTTGGATACAGTAGATCACAGTATTTTAATTTCTCGTTTAGACTGTTGCGCAGGCACTGCCCTGAATTGGTTGAGGTTCAACCTGGCTGAGAGAACATTCTGTTAGTCTCGATGGTTTTCATGTTCTCCTCTGTTGTGTGGGATGCCCCAGGGTTCCATCCTTGGGCCCCTGCTATTCTCACTGTATCTTCTTCCCTTGGGTTCCATTTTATGCTGATGACAGCCAGGTGTATGTCCCCTTAAAACAAGAAGAATCTTATTCTATAAAATCTTTGATTGAGTGCCTAGATGGTGTTAAAACCTGGATGGCACTAAACACAGAGGTTGTTGGTCCTGGTACTACTGGTGGGTCCTCTCCTGTAGATCTGGGGCCTCTAACACAATACACAGAACCTACTGTTCCTAACCTGGGTGTCAGAATGGACAGTGCTTTTAACCTAGATAAGCAGATCAGTGCAGTGGTGAAGCTTTTAAAAAACTTTTACAAGGTCACCCCTGTCCCGTCTACAGCTGGTGCAAAACGCAGCTGCTCGGCTTTTGACTGGCACACAGAAGAGAGATCATATTTCTCCTGTTTTGGCCTCACTGCACTGGCTCCTTCTTCATTTTAGAGTGCATTTTAAAATTCTTTTATTTGCTTTGAAGTCGTTAAATGGTCCTGCCAACCCAGCTCTCTGAGCTCCTACATGTGCAATCCCGGTCGCTGAGATCAGCTGATCAGCTGCTCCTGGATGTGTCGAGGACACAACGAAAGCTCAGAGGGGGCGGAGCTTTTGCTGTGGCTGCACCTGTGGAATTCGCTTTTTAAAGTGCTGTATAAATAAAGTTGGCTCGGCTCGAAGGAAATCAAAAATGTTGGGAGTGGAAAACACGTCAATGCCGACAAATTTGAATGTTCAACGTGTTCATCAAATACGGCTTCAGTAAGCAACAGCTCTGTGAGCAGAATCATTTTCATCTTCAGAGTGAGGCTGCAGCAAAGAACTTCTAACATACTCACTACGACTCTGTGGACCTGTTTCATAGCAGCAGCTTGGATCTTGGAAGCTGGTAAAATTATGATGGAGATTTTATTAAGATTTAAGTGACCTAAAACACTAGTTAAAAACTATAATTTGTGGAGTTCCTCAGGGCTCAATCATGGAGCCTCCTTTCTTTAATACTTACAGTACACATGTACATTAGGTGGGCTTTAGATCAGATAGTTCAGAACACAAGACGCTCTGTGCTGGACAACAAGGTTAAATTTGTGGGGTAAATCTTTTTCTTGTGGTAATTTTCATCTTTAGATCTATTGTAGTTATTTAGTCCCTTTGGCCACTATACAAAAATTTTGGTGGAAAAAAAATCATCTTCTGCTTAGATAATCTTTTGAGGAGAAAATGAATATTACTCTACTACTACTGTATTACTGTTATATAAGCTGCACACAGACTACTTTTCTTTGTGTCAAAGTGTCATTTTGTCAGTGTTGTCATATGAACAGATATACTTAAATATCTGCAGACATGCGAGGGGTGTACTCACTTTTGTGATACACTGTATTTGTAACATTTGTAGACACAAAAGCATCGTAGGATTTTAATTTCCCAACATTTACATGTTGTGTATGACCCCAGAACTCAAATTATGAATCATAGATGATCACAGCCACCTAATAATGGACTAAAATCACAGGCCACACAATAATGTAGCATGGATATGTACTAGTAAGTTTAAAAAGAAGTGAAATGGCTCTCTACAGCCGGTCATGTTACACCCACTTGTTTATCAGTAGTGTTTACTGCACAAAGACTTTTGCTCGTTGACTTTAGCCTTTAAGGCAGCACTTCCTTCCAGGCAGCATCCTGGAAAACACCTACACCAAGTCTGGGACGAAGAACAAATGCCACCATCGTCTTCTTTATCATCCTATTATAAGAAAACGTCAGCATGATATTCTCTGAGTACGTCTTCACTCGGAAAGTTTCTCCTGAGAGTGCTGCATGGTTTTAATCTTAGCTATCATTTTGCTGCTGCAGCTGATGGTCTTGTTTGTAAGATAACCTGTAAAGAAAATGGTGACTAAAGCTGCAGATTATTATTCACATAAAGCACCTTATAGTTACAAATGCAACATTCCCTTTGAAGGAAATGTTGCCAATTCCACATCATCGCCACACATAAATGATGAAGGCAGATTACTGTAACACTCGGGTTCCTGTTGGACTGAAAAATAAAAGCTACCAGTTTTCTTTAGCATTATGTGAATTAAAAAAAAAAAAAATCAGAAGCCTCTTTTACAATAAAGCTTTTTCTTTTTAATAAAAATTACATTTGAAAATATACACATGATAAAGTCTGATGGGTGAGATCATAATCATTTACAAGACATTCAGTGTACGAGGAGCAGAATAAAAAACAAACATTTAGCCTGGAATGACTTCACTCACTCACACGACTGCTTCACTCAACCGTGTGCCGCTAAATATGTTTACAAGCACTGAAGTAACCAGATTACTATACAGCAGTCGAACCCTGCCCTTATTCTGGAGGGATGCTGCTTCCTGTTGTGTTCAGTTCACATTTTTTGTCTCTCGAAACAGACTGAAAAACAGCTTTTTCCTCACAGTGTCTGAATTTAACAGTCTGTAGCTAAAACAATCGGCCTTTTTATCAATTCAATCAACAGACAGTCATTCTGACAGCTGTGTCAGTCCAGCAAAACCATCCCAACTCCTGAACTGTGAGGACTTTGTGGGGAGGGGGGGGTCACATGATGCTAAAGTGAATTTTATTTAGTTTTTACACAAAAAAGAACAACAAACAAAACAAAACAACAAGCAAACCAGCTCCCTGATGGTTTAGTCTGCGTTGCTGCAGAGACCAAGAAAATCAGGTCCGACTACCAAACACAGAAACCAGGATTGGCATTTTCACAGCTTTATCTGTTAAGATCAGCGTTGGAGCAGCGTTACTGTAACCTGGTTGGTTAAATGCATGTAAACATGCCGACTACATCTCTGCCCTTACCTGAGGAAAAGCCTGAGCGAATTGAAGACACTGGGCCTTTAATATGCTAACAGGTGAGCTGCTGAACCTGTTTCACATTACCGATGGAGGCAGTGTGACATGTGGGTTTAACCCTTGAGCCATCAGGCAGTAAAAGACAAAAAAAAAAGCAGTTTATTCCTTTGGTTGCTACCTGAGGCTTTGGGCTACAAGTTTAAAGTGGACCTATTCTGCATTTTCTGTGTTTCCTGTCATATAAAACCTGTTTCAGTGGTGGATGTTCATGTTAACTGTGCCCAAAGTGTCAAACAATGAGGTCAGTCTATGTAAAAGTGATCCCTGTGGGCTTGAAACGGCTCGAGACACTCAGAGTCGCACCGCTTTTCTACTCTTGGATTTGAACTGAAGCCCCGCCCACCTACTGTTGGGTTCTGTTTATGAGGGGGAGCCAATAGAGCCAGTAGAAGCTGGCCTTGAAGGGGAGGAGCTAAAATGGTTTGTTTGAGTAATGCCCTTCAGCAGGCTTCCAGAAGGCTTTCAATCAGGAGAATGTGGGATTTAAGGCAAGGTGGGGTCAGGGATGGAGGAGTAAAATGTCTTGTTTCTGAAGGTGGATGAACTGTGGCGGTGCACCGAGGCCCAGTATAAGATCATGAAGCATTTTTATAAGCTGTGAATCCAGAGAAAAACACTAAGAGTTCAAGAATAAAAATATGGAGCTGGAAATGAGCAGAATAAGTCCACTTTAAAGAGACAAAACACACCTAACAATTTTTTACAGTACATACGTAAAACATCACGTGGCATTAGAGGCTGCTAAAAACAATCAATGACTTTCTTGCATCTTAAAAAGAAAAACATTTAAATTATAGACTCCTTTAGTAAGCAGTGAGAGAGCTGAGGTTTCAATGAAACAATAACAGTGCTAAGACCCTGAGGAGAAATATGATCATGAGGGGGAACTGCTGCCATGATGCAAACAGTCTGAATCAGGTTCAGTATGCCTTAATGACCCCTGAGCCGATGGTGGGATGGGAACCAAAACAACACCATGAACCAAAAGCTTCTGAGGAAGTCTCACACTCAATGCCCACGTCATACATTAAGACAGAAAACTCTCCTGGTTCACAAATCAGCTGAAAATCTTAAAGTATCAGATCCTTTACTGAAAACATGAAGCTCTAAGAAGCACGGGGACATAAAAATATCTCGGGACGAGTTAATCCACGAACATACAGATAAACATCCAAATCAATGAAAACACACAAAGTCGGCTCTCGAAGTCAGAACTTCATCCGAGAGCCAAAGGATCCAAAGGCAAGTGGACTTTATCAGCAGAATCCAGCTGTAACATTGTGCGACAGCATTTTTTAAGTTTTTACAGTTTTTATGGAACAGACGCCGATGCTGAAGCTATTACAATAGCTCGACTTTTTCTTCAAACAGTCGAGATAAAAACGGCTCCTTTTTGTGATCCCTGACTGAAAATGAAAATCTGCAAATCCATGAGTGTCTCACAGAGTTTGGAATAAGTCCAAACGGCTTATTGCCCTAAAAATCTTTACGAAGTTGCTTTACTTAATTCTAGGCTGCAAATTAACAGACTGGAAGTACTGTAGACGGTTCTTAATGCGCACAGACTTAAAAGGCCCCATAGAAAGCTACAAGAAGAGATGGAAAAAGCAGAGAAGAGTCGAGGTCCCGACTTTGGAAACCCTTTAAAGAAAAGTCGTGATCTTAAGCTAAAACGAATTAAATAATGAAGCTCTGCTGATATTGGAAATATAGCTTTCTATTGATGCTGTGAATGTTGAGCTGCTTTGAGCTCAAAATCTAGACTTTTCAGTTGGAAATTTCCAACCTCAAACATAAATGATATAAATATACAATATTAAACATGGGCTCAAACTACAAGGCTCTTCCTTTTAGCAGCCATGGTGTCATGTTTTGCTCACGGGTATTTTAAGCTCAAGGTTCAAATTAGTGAGGAGAACATCAGCACATAATCCAAGAGAGTTTCTATGATCAGTAACATTCTGGATGATGTTTGGAAGAAAATACTATAAACAGAAGCTGTTGTTGTAGTTTGTAGTTTAGTGGCTGCAACTCTGAAAGCCCCTTTGGATCAAATAAGAGGTCAAACACATTGTTTAAAGGCACAGAATCATCATCAAGCTAGAAACAACCCCGAAAGCTGGATTTACCCTGAAAAATATCCCTCTTAAAGTATTTTTAGTGTTCAAAAATCTGTTCAAAAATGATGTTTTCCACACTGACAGTACAGTTTATCCTCCTGTATCTTCCTGCTGCAGCTCTCCGTAGAGCTAAATGTTTAGTGAATATTTTAAACCACAAGACTCAAGTATTTCATCAAATAAAGATATTCAGACTATTATGTGTGAATATTCACACAAATCTAGCCTTTTATTTATGCACTATATTTAGAACTGCTGTTATCTAACCTAGACTTTCATTTAAAGTGAGTCTCTTTTACAAATATAGGTTTTCAGTGATGGACTCCGTATATCTGTCAAAGGTGAAAAGTACTTTTACCCAACGACTCAAGATTACAGAGTTCCACCCACCACAAAGATGTCTAGCACGTCATATGCTTGGCCGTTACATGACTGACCAGACAGACCAAACCAATCCTTCGATCACCTGCAGACATCCCAGTGAGTGAAAGTCCAATCACTACAGGGAATTAGTCGATGGATTGGAAGTTGCTAGCAACATCTCCCATCGGGATTTTCTCTGATTTTCAGTGAACTTTAGCTTTAAGAAGGCAAACAGAAAGGTGCAGGATGAGTGTTTTAGTTTGTAGTTCGGGATTTTTAGTCCAGCTCCCTGATGTCAGTGTCCAATAAAGCACTGTCCTCAGTACTCCTCTTTGATGTTCAGAGCTAGAGAGGAAGGAGAAACCAGCCCATTGCTGCCACTGCTGCTTGTCACCATTGCGACATTGCTGCTCCCGTTTGCATGGAGGCCATTGCCTCCACCACCTCCTCCTGCTCCGCTGCCGTTATTGCCGGTGGGAGGGGTAGGTGTGGTCGTAGAGGAGGCCGGCTGCTGGAGTTTCTTCTTATTGATCTTACGCTCCTTCGCCCGGCGGTTCTGAAACCAAATCTTTACCTGGAGCAAAATAAAAGTGGGATATTTGTTCTAGTCCATGATGTCTTGTTAAAAGCACTTCAAACTATTGTACGTTTTTACTGCAATATACTTTTTTGCATGACCGGTAAGCATTTTAACCCTCTGAGATCTAACTTACTGGTAACAACCCTAATCTGAGCTCTCAACCCTAACCCTATGTTTTGGGAAAAATGTAAATTTCTTATATGTGTCAATTAGAATAAATGCTTTTTTGTTCCCAGACTGCAAACACTTTGGAGAATAAAATGTAAAAAAAAAAGAAAAATTACATATTTTGATTGGAAAAGGTGTAAAGTCATCACCAAAGATGACTTAGACTTCAGAGTTTAATTAGTTCTCATTGGTTAAAGGAACTCCTATAACTTCTAAACAACAGGAGATGCCAGAAAAATGTGCCCAAGGTTCAGTAGCCTCTCTGAAAGTCTCTACATCCACACAGTGAAAATACTCCTACAGAATCAAGCTGGATCTAATTAAAAAACAATCTGTTAATCTCTGACTGTATGCAGATGATACACTCATTTATGTGCATACCTGTTCTAAATAGTAACTGCTCATTACAGGGTAAAGATCCAGACCAGATACCTTCTTTATTTTTGACTTATTTGTCCAGAAATGAGGAGGGGAATTAATAAGTCCTCTCTTCATGATCTAACCTAGCATGAGGGAGTCACAAACCAGTGTAGTCCTAGTGCTGAAACCTAGCTCGGATAAATGGGAGGGTTATGGCAGAAAGGGAATTGGGTGAAAAATCGATGCCAAATCAATACACGAATCCATCTGCTGTCACGACCCCTTGAGAAATAAGGGATCAGCTGTGTATCGTGCACAGGATGCTTATTAGGTTAAATATTGAGGTTTGTTAGTTGATAGCTTTCACTAGTTTCCCTATCAGTCGGTGCCCAGCTTATGTTTTTCCTCTGCCACCATTTTTTTCCTCTTACTGTTAAAGTTGACGCTTTATGTTCTGACCATATCAATGTGTTAACTTTTCCAACTTAAAAACATGTTCCTGATTTTTTTTAAGCCTAAATTAATAGATTGGATTAAAAGAGGCTGATATGAGCATGCCTGTCTTACTTCACTGTAAGATGTGCAGTTAAAATGACTGAGACTCTCGGGTGTTTTACTAATGGAAAAATTTAATATGCTGACCCAATGTCGGTGCTAAAAATACTGTTAGGCTGTTTGTTCTGCTAAAATACATTAAAGTGCAGTCAAATAGTTTCAACAGTCTTCCCAATAACGGGACTATCATTTTTAGCTTTTGTGTACCTGTCTCTCTGAGAGGCTGAGTGCCGTGGCAAGCTCCGCCTTCCTCCGGATGGTGATGTATTTGCTGTAGTGGAACTCCTTCTCGAGCTCCAGCCGCTGGTGGTCGGTGTAAACCACTCGGTATTTGTCTTTAGTTCTCGTCTTTCCATCTGTAAAATAGAAACAGAATATTTTTAAAAGAAGTTTCTCTTTCACAGTATGCTGCCCCCTGCAGGTGACTGAAACAATCACCATAAAGTTAAAGGGGGCGCTCACGAGTTTAACTTTTATTGCTGCAACACTCATGTGTGCATTATCTTCTGTGTTGTTGGAGGAGTTTCAATAGAAAGATGAATTAAAGTAAACTGCTCGATCTAGACGAGCTACAGCATGTGTTTATGTGTCAGGAAATCACAATACAATTACTAAGTCCAATAAAAATATAACTCCATTAGATGCTTTTCCTCCACATAAGGAGTGTGCTTTCAAATCGTATAAATTATGCAGTGAAGATATCTTTTATATGACTTCTCCACACCTCCACGTTTAATCATCTGCTTCAGCCGCACAAAAAAAAAAAAAAATCACACCACCTGTTAGTGTGTAAAAGTGTGAATGAAGCATATGTAGTGGAAGCATTTTATATTATGTGCTATAAACCTGTGAGAGAAACTGCAGTCACTGTGACGGAGCTGTGTGTCCGTACCACGACTCCTGTATTCAAATAGACTCCCTGCCCTGGCGGCATTTGCATGAAACTGAGTCGTATCTGCTTTTATCCATTTATGGCCCCGGTGTTGGTGCGTTACTGTGAAAGCTGAAAATGAAACGAGCTGTTCAAACATCCAGTAAAACATTAAACTTTAAAAATTGATTTATCTCCACACTTTCTTCCTCCTCGTTAAACCTGGTGCCTCCATTACCCACAATGCAACTGGATTCTCCAGAAAAAAAAAAAATCTCCCAACAGCTTAAAGTCAGCGTGCAGTTAACAAAAAAGCCAGCGGATCATATAAATAACACACAATTAACTTATTTAGCAACATTGTTAGGTCATTTGCACACACTTCCCAGTATTCAATGCATTAATAAGAAAACAAAAACAAATGATTGTTATATGTAAATATTACAGCAGTCGTCGTGTCTCAGAATCATTACACAAAGAAAGGTTTGAGCGTTGCATGTCCACCATCGACCTCAACCTCCTCACTACAGTCGCCGTGTGAGCAGCGCGGTGAAACGTGATGGACGGACTCCCCGCCGACCCAACCTGCTTCGTTCAGAAAATGACCTGCGCTGCTTTTTCCATCCTGCACGTACAAAATATCATCACAGGTACAAATTTTGGTGACCGCTAAGTTAAAATAAGTGTTCTGTGTGCGACGATGTTTGTATAAAGTTTTGTTCAGCAGGAGCTAAAATACCTGCAGACATCCACTACAGTCATCAACTACTTGGTTACTTTGAGACAATAAAACTACTTTGTTAGTTTTATTGTTACTTGGTTACATTTAGAAAAAGACAGTTTTGATTAAAATAGAAAGTTAAAACTTAAAAAAATAAATAAATAAATCTCAGCTCTCGTAAAGAACTCGGAGATTTAAAGCCTCTTTGGAATGATTTTGTGTGTCATTGCACTTATTCTCCATTTTTGTGGTAATTTTTAGAACCCTTCTGTGTCCCCCTGTGGTCATTTTTCATGTAACTGCAGTCCTTTGTATCCCTTTATAATTATTTTGTCCTCTTACAGTCATTTTGTGGGTCTTTAATGGAGCAGAGTCACTTCACGAGTTTGTGCCTTTTAGAACCGTTTGGGAACTCATCCAAGAGGTGATGCTTGTTAAACCTGGAAGGCGCCTTAGTACAAAAACAGTGCCAAAGACTGCAAAATAAACCTGCTGCCTGTGTGTGGCTGCACACAACAGGAAGACGGTTGTGTTAAAGTTAATTAAAAGGCCTTCAGGACTCCTTAACACGCTCTGATTCAATATTAACACTAAACACACAACAGCTCAATGAGCGGCGTGTCCCCACCGTCTGTGCTCTAATCGCTCACCAGAGCGGATTCAAACTCAAACATTTTAGTTTGAGGGGGAACATCTGTCCCAACTTTAGAGTTTCTGCTTCATTTGCCAGAAAGTAAAAACCAACAGTTTGATTCTCCTTCAGCTGATAAAGAGCCCAGAGAGCTGAGACGCTAATGAAGGAGCGTAAATCAAAAAGCCCTTCACACGTCTGCAGAGAGACGTTTCCCCACTGCAGACCGGACCCGTGACGCGCCGTCTTATGGATGCTAGCACACAGTTATGAGAAGTATCTACCACAGGGAGCCTGATGGGACTAAATTATATGGAAGTGTTGGAAAAAGCAAACAAACATGAGTCCAAGTCTATTTTTCTGACCTCAGTCTTCATGTGAAGACTGAGGTCAGAAACTGCTCACGCTAAAGTTGCAGTAAATAACAGAAGAGTTACAGCTGATTATGAAATATGCAGTTCTGTACTGTATTCCTGTAAACACAGTAAAGTCCTGCAGACGAGGCCTCGTCTTAAAATGCAGCAGCTCACGGGGACGAACTATAAAATTGCTGTTCAGATTTCACCCAAAACTCCCACCGAGGTTTCAGAGCGCGCTCATAAATCATCATCTCTAAACTGCGGGGACGTAAAACCACCGTCACGCTGTCATATCTTCACACTACAAATAAAAACACCCATAAAAGTCAACATGCATGCAGAGCAGTCTTTAAGCGCTGCTCAGAGCCGTAAAGCATGAACATACGAGTATGGGAATAAAACAGCTCCTTAAGTCTCGCCCAGTAAAAACAGAAGCACTAAATTATTATAACGAGCTTTAAAATAAATGGTGCAGAGGGCAAAGTGCAATCTTTAAATCCACAGTGGGGCAGAGGATCAAACCTTTTTTTAAAATTTTATTTTACCTCTATACTTATATTATTACTTATTATTTATTGTTTCTGAGGCAGCAGGAAGGACTGCACTTTTAATCTCGTTGTACAACGTGAGTGTACAATGACAATGAAGATTCTATTCTATTCTATTCTATTCTATTCTAAAGTACTTCAGTAGAATACTCCTCACATTAACTCAGCTCACCGCTGCAGGCCTGCCGACGGGCTGGACTCAAAGTGAGAACGTTTCAGATCATTTTTAGAGGGTTTTCTGGATTTTGCATGAATCATCTTCAGTTTTATAAACTTCTTACTGACAAAAGGTCACCTCAGGTCTGCACGTGTGCTCCATACGGCTGAGCGATTAACCGGGTTAGTCTCAGTTCTGATTTGAGCTTTAAATGATTCTGCATTAAACTGCTGCTCTCTGGCACAGCGGTGGGTTTTCGCCCATCGCTAAAAGTCTCTCGCGCTTTAGTTCAGCTTGAGCCAAGATGACAGAGAGCCTGAAGATCTGTAAAACCAGCAGAACCTCTGCGGGTGAACCCGAGGACGGCTCATCCACGGCTGCAGCTCAGCGTCTCTCTGCCGCCTCCATCGTCCTTCACCGCAGACTTCCTGTGGTGGCGGCAGGTCACCCATTGCCTCTGTGAAAAGGCTTGCTTGCTCGTCCGGCTCTGGTTCCCTGAAGGAAGATGCTTTACCCCCCACTTCCTGATCTGTGCCATCCCACTGTAAAATTCCTGGATGCACCCCTGCTTAAAATGAAGACCCTCCTCGCTGACTCTCAGCTCTGCAGCTTTCTAACAAGTTAGAGATTTTTAAAATTCATCATAAATGCAACTTAACATGCGTTTCACGTCCACACTGGGAAATAAAACTGAGGGTTTAGCAGCTCACCTGCTGCTGCAGCCAGGTGTGTGAGATCCAGGACCCACAACCCCCCTACGCTCCGCTCCATTTACCTTTTATTTAAGAGGAAATCAAAGTAAACACAGAGCTTAGCTTTAGGTTTTGGTTCTTTTAGTGCTCCAATTAATTCTGACCCGGTTTGAATTTTTGCTCCATGTTGGTTTTTATTTTATTGTATTTCTTTTAATCATGACCCCCCTGAATCATTAAGGAGAGGCTGCAGTTATTTAACATTAAAGGAGATGGAGTCATTTTGTCAGAGCTGATAAGACTTTTGCGCCGTGCTGCAGAAACCTGGGAGCCTGAGGGAAAGTCACACTTCCCACTTCAAAGTGGGAACTATCTTGTCAGCTCTTGTTTTCTCCGCCCAGGGACAGGCGGAGGACAAAGGCCCGGCTCAGCCGCCCGGAGTCACGACCAGCGGGGGGCATTTACATCACAAGGCTTCAAATCGGCTTCACACGTTTGATCCGGAGACAGGACGGGACCGGGACCCGGTGGGAACGCTTCAGCCGTCGTGTCCTGACAGCTGCACCGAGACCAGCGCCCCAAAAGCGAACAAACACCGCAAACATTACACCCTCGATCCGAGGCGGAAAAGGGCTTCAAAGCCGGCCTGCAGTGGACAGCAGGGAGGTACTCACTGAATATGGGACCG
This sequence comes from Cichlasoma orientale, assembly GCA_034780415.1. Classification (NCBI taxonomy): domain Eukaryota; kingdom Metazoa; phylum Chordata; class Actinopteri; order Cichliformes; family Cichlidae; genus Cichlasoma; species Cichlasoma orientale. The sequence continues at coordinate 291,997 of JAVDPK010001185.1, forward strand.
TAAATAAATGAAGAAAATAGCTTCGGCAAAATGAGCCAAATTAAAATGAATGAGGGCAACATGAGTATTAATACTGTGAAATGTTGGAGCACTAATGTCCTTTATTTCTGAGGAAGGAAAAAGTTTGAAGGGAACCAAAATAAATATGACAGAAAAAAAGCGTCATTGATCCACCAAAACATTTAAATTAATCCTCAGAGTGAAACAGATCACGTAATCAATAAACGCGAACAATTTAGTCAATCTGTAAAAGTTTAATCCCTCAGCTATGCAAATTAATAAAAGGTTTATATTAATTTTATCATTAAAAATAAACTAACGTCATCTGTGATGTTTTTATTAAGAGCATAAACACGCGGCTTTTTGATAAAGAAAATATCCATACAAGCCTTCAAAGATCTGACAATTAATACTCGGATTAACTGATGATATCAGGAGGAAACGGCCCACAGATGATGATCATTATGATTATTATTATTACTACTGCTAAAAGAGCAAAATTAACTGAAATATTCATATAAATTCGGCTCAATCGAAGGAAGTCATAAATCATTTGTTTCGCCTCTAAATGTTTTTTAACGTCGTCTCAGACTCTTTCAGGCCGATAAACGTGGTTGGTGTCAGGCTGCTGCTATCTGCCGTCTGAGTACACATGTGCACACATTTGAGTATCACTGCCTCTCATATCGGCTCATATTAAAATGTCAAACAGCCTGCTGGAGCTCGGCTTGCTTTAGGGACAAAATAAGAACACGAGCATTTAAAAGAATAATCAATGAAAAGGGAAAATCGGGATTTTTAGCCTGCAGAAAATAACAGATTCGGTGAACTGTAATTATGACAGCAAAGAGGAAACAGGTGTCAGCGGGTCTTACTCGGGTTGCTGGGCGGAGCGGAGGTGCGGATCCACTCATACGGATTCCTCCTCCGCGGGGAGCCGGGAGACAGCTGCCCCGCGGACTGGTTCAGGGAGGCGGAGAGCAGCGCGTGCTGCTGCCCCGGGAACTCCGCGGAGGGGAAGCCCACGCTGGAAGCTGCCGGAGGCCCTCCGGCTGGGGCGGCTGGGACCGTGTAGGGATGGGACGACCAGTCCTCCCGCGTGGGCGGAGGAGGCGGGTATGCCGGGCTCCAGCCGCCGGCGCCCGGCGGGGCCTGCTGGGTCGGGTCGTTGCCGATGCCGAGGTGGTGATGGTGGTGAAAAGAGGCGAAGTCCGAGTACTGCGGAGGAGCGGGGACCGGGAAGTTCTGCGGGCTGAGGCCCGGGTGACGGCTGACCGGGTTCTGATGCGAGTACATGGCGGGGTCCTTGTCCAGCTGCAGGTAGCTCACGTACATCTTTCCAGGTGAGGGGACTCCCTCAGCATACTGTGGATCCAGCCTGCCTCTCTCCCCCTCTCTCACCTGGTCTGCAGGTAAACTTTAAGCTCTCTGTGTGCGCGTGTCTACCTGTCCACCTGCGCTCGCGCTCTCTCTCTCTCCGTGGCTTCTCCATCAGCTGCTTGTTAAAAACTGCTGCAGTCACATGTTCACTTTTATTGCTCTTATCTCCCTCCCTCCTCCCTCTCCCCCTCTCTCTCTCTCACACTGACTCTTCCTCTCTCGCTCTTCTTCCTCGCTTCACTTCCACTCATTCTCCTCCTCTTCCTCCTCATATCGCCACATTATTTTTAAACTATAACCTCTTTTTAAATTAAACCCAGATAAAGAGTTCAGACTCCACCGCAGGTTTTTCCCACCCTGACCACCCATCACCACCTCCTCCTCCCCCGGCCTGCAGGCTCCTCTCTATCGGCCTCCATTTGCATGACAGTCCGCTGCTGAACTTCAAAGGCCTCCATCAAAGGGACGGAGACACTCTGACAAATGACAGCACAGAGACGAGAAACGGGCCGAGAGAGGAGACGGCAGGTCAGCAGCCCTCCGTCAGACAAAGCATCATCAATAATAATAATAATAAATAATAAAATACCATTAACGGATTTTAAGCCCTTAAAATTAAAGGAATATAAATACAATTATATATTTAAAAAAATTAAGGGGTCAAAGTGGCAGATAAAATATTTTTTCTTTATAGTTAAAAAAATACATAAAGAGCTGCTGAGCAGGTAAAAAAAACTTAAAAACTTATTATTTTTAATAATAAAGTTTAAATGAAATAAATCAGGAAACGAAAAACATAAAATTTTGACTCATATTTTTATTCTGCAGTAAACAAACAAACAAACAAAAAAACAGGAACCATAATAAAAATAATTTGACTCAAATTTATTTTCAATCAAATAAACTCCTTAAAAGTTTTTTCAGAATATTCAAAATTATTCTTCATCAGCCTTTTAATGATTTTTGCATCTGATGAGAACAATAAATTAATTTATTGATTAATTCTGCGTTTCATTCCATTTAAGAGGAAATATTTGATTCTTTTTTGTTTCTGAGGCTTCATATTAATGAAGCTTATTAGTATAACATAAAGAAAACTTTGGATTCTTCGTTTTTAAGTTTTAGATTTTAAGCTTAAATTTAACATTTTCTAATAAATGTTTCACAGGCAGACTGAAAACAGCTTTTCACTTTGGATCAATAATTTTTCATTCTGTTTTCGTTATGGTCAAAATGAAAATATTTAAGGAATCATTTTAAAAATAATTAAAGAAAAAAATTAACTGACTAAAATTTAAAGGTCATAAATACATTTTTAATTTTTTTTACTTTGAAAGGATTTTTTTTATCTAATGTATCCATATGACATAAATACTGATAATAACAATAATAATAATAATTTCTTCTGTTGCTGCGATCCTTCTTTCCTTAAGAAAACTTTCATTGCTTCCTGCGACCTTTAAAAAAGATCTCAAACAGGTCACGATAAATGTTTAAATGTAAAGCAAACAAAAAAATCACAAATTTTTTTTAGAAATGATGTTTAATAGTTTGATGTTCCTGTTTTATCTTTACTGAAAAAAAATAACCTAAAAAAATAAAATGTTGCAGATTAAAAGAAGTAAATTCACTTCAAACAGAGTAAAAAAACCCAAGAATATTAAATATGTAAAAAAAATGCAAAGAGGTCAATCAAAGAAACCTGCAGAGACAAAGGAAGCAGGAAGGTCGGGTGGAGGTCGGGTGGAGGTCAGCAGCAGCTCCGTCTCCTTCCTGAGAGAGGGCGTCTCTGTTTCACAGCAGGCCAAGTTAATGTGACGCATCAATGGTCAAAAATCTGTTTTTGTTCATTTGTGGAGTGAAAGCTGCAGTTTATCCATCGTTACTGTGGAGACGGACACGGTGACGGTGTTCCATTATTTATTATTGTAGTCTGTATATAAAAGATGGAGGTGTTTTGGATGCTGCCATGTTGACTTTTTTGGAAAGGGAAGTGACCACGTCTGGAAGAGAGGGTGGCGCAGAGACACCTGCTAATTAGCACTAAGCACCAAATTAGCAAAACACCAGAATTCACTGGATGGTCTGTGAGTCCAGTGAAGCCACAGCAGCCGCATTATTTCTCAGATAGTTGCATTAAAAATGGCGCCTGTGCCACCATCCACCTGTCAAAGAGGCCACGCCCCCAATAATGCAATTTTAAGCCTTAATCCAGTTTGAACAGGTGAGTTATAAGAAAGGCATGTTTGTTTCTGCTGTAAAGGTGGACACGAGGACTGACTCACTGCTGGAGCCTCTGGTGGACAGTAGAGGAACTGCAGCTTCATATTCTCACACTGAAAAACCGACACACAATACAACTGTTCACAGTAGCAGTAATATTAATACGATGCTGAATTATTATAGATGATGCTATCAGCAGTATTTGTGATTAAAGTGGCCAATGATTTTACTGAGGCAACAATTATTATAATAATATCATGTATGGGCTAAAGACCCGATGCTCAGTTCGAACTTCAGCAGATCGTCTTCATCGTGTCTGAAGTCACTGAGGTGCTGCCATCTGATTGGCTGATTAAATATTAGCATTAACAAGCAGCTAAACAGGTGTGCCTAATAAAGTGACCGGTGAGTTTATACAGCATGTAAGCAGCTGTCTCACCATCACTGCATCATCTGTTTAATGCAGCGCAGCAGAAAACTGCATGAGCACAGCGGACACTGTGACGATCGACGAGACTCCAGAGAGCAGGTCAGAGGTTAAAGGTCTTCACTGAGGGAAAAACAGGTTCGATGCACATGAGCCGAGTCAGGCCGGCGGAGACGACCAGAAGGAGCAAAGTGAGGATCCACTGAGACGCGAGGACACTCGGAGTGGTCCTCAGCTCGGCTCTCCTCCTCCTGAGGTGCTGGCGGAGGCCCGGAGAGGCGGATGAACCTTCCACAGCCGTAAATACACGAACACAGATCCGATCGTTTTATTATCTGAGCCACACTTTTTTTAATCGCTCTGCATCTTAGTGGGTGGAGAATAGCGCCACCTGCTGTTTGTGTGAACTGACTCCAGATGTTTACTGAAATGTGGGAATAATTTGGCATTAATTTTATTTAGAGGAATTTCTGGAAACGTTTATATAATTCGGCTCAGATTTGAGCGGAAATGCACTCGAACATGTTTTATGTGACAAATCGGAACTTTAACGAGGGGCGATTAAAAAGTCCAAAATCGCTCTGTAAATAATTCTTTAACTGGAAAATTCGGCTAAAATCAAACACTGAACTGAGCTTCATGCTGTTACTTTTGCACAGAACTCCGTCTGACATTATTAATAATCTGCAAACTTTAAACAGCTCAGCAGACAAACAGGTTTCTGCTACTTGCCTTGCTCATGAGCACCGTGCAGCAGGGATTTAAACCTGCTCGCCCCTCCTGGAGAGGAATTATCTGCATCTTTATGGATTTATGGCAGATTTATTGTTTTACACTGATGAGTATTTAGTTTAGCCCGCTGCAGTAAAAACCACATAAAAGCAACAATAATTCACATTCATGTGTTTGATGGTTCTTATATCACTGCTGCATCATGGGAGCAGCTCCTGGTTAACCTGCTTCTGTTTGTTTAACAATAACATCTCTGATTCATCCAGTTTATGAATATGTGCAGCATTTACTCAATCTGAAATATGATGATCTCATTTTTTTAATGGATTAATTCATTTTTTTTTGGTGTCGGTGACTCAAAATTAAACACATTTTATTTCCAATCCTTAAATGCATTTATTAAACCAGAGGAACAATTTCAAGGGAATAAATAAATTACTGAATAAATAATAAGAAAATATTGGATCAGTATGAGTGACAGATTTTACCATTAATGTGTCACATAATATTCAAGAATTTAAAGAATGTTTTTGCTTCAATTTACCAACTGATGCTGGAATATATGAAATATATAGAAGCTAAATTTATATTGAATTATTTTATATAATTTATAAAATAAATATATAATAATACAGTCTACATAATAATTTTATATAAAGTAAAATGTTGTAATACCAGATTCAGAAGACGGCATCACATTTTCTAAATGTAAACAGTTTTTTAAATATTTATTATTATTATTATTATTGTGGTCTTTGAGGCGCTGCAGACTCAAACAGACGTCAGGAACATAAACAAATGTCAGCTGATAAACAGAATCAAGTATATTAGAAATAAAAATTTAATTTCTATAAAAAAACATTTGAAAAAATAATTCGAGGAAAAATGAAAAATGTGAATAAACGAGGTTCCTGTCTCACTCCAAACATCAGGAACAGCTGTTTGCAGTTTAATTATAAATAAAATATTGAACAAAAAAGTTTATTACAGATTACATTTTTACCCATTTTTAAGCAGAAAAAACTTTGAATTCAGCCCAAAAAAACAATCATCAATAATCAATAAAACATCCGTGAAATAAGCACTAAGTGTTGGTGATGTTCCCGGATAAATCCGGAACACTTTTCCTTCTCACAGGTCGGATTCACCTGGAAATGCTTCCGTGTCTCGCTCATGATTTCACTCATATTTTTACAGCCATGAACCTGCAGACTGTGTTTCAAAGATGATCGTCACAGGCTCAGAGCTTTATTTAAACAAGTCTCTGCGACAGGAAACAAGTTTGTTTTTCTAAGCAGAGAAAAGAAGCTCTGCTCTGATTTCATCTTCATCGTCTCTGAGCTTCGATTCTCGTTTCATCTTCTTCTAAAAACGACAGAACCACAGACAGCAAACCACAAGAGGAGAAAACAGAAGGAGCATCGTTTGTGTGAACTCGGCCTCCATTTTGTGTCTGTTTCCTGCTGTCACCTGTCTCCAGGTGAACCATTAACCAGCTCACAGCCATAAAACTCCACTTTATGGAAAGTTTGATGATGTGGCTGTAAACACCGAGGCCGTTTATGGCCTCCTGCCTGTTGCTGCTCACCTTGACACAGTTTGTATGCAAGAAAAAAAGTAGATGAAGGTCGGGTTCAAGCCCCGCCCACGGCCTCCGACCACGCTGCAGCTCCTCTGTGGCTTTCATGTCTTTGGGAAACAAATTCCACTTTTAAAAAGCAGCTTCACAGTTACAAACAATAATAATTGTCTCTGCTGAAATCAGCTGTCAGAGCTCCTCTCTTTAAAACCCACTTCCTTCTAACTGGACAGCCTCTGGAAGCCTGCCGAGGGGCAGCGTTGAAGGGCAGTGGAACACTGCTGACATCGACCTGCTTGTTAAGCTGTCTCAGCAGCATGTTAGTGACTCTCAGACGTTCTCTGGGCTGAAGCTTGATCCCTGTTCAGCCTCCTCCTCCTCCTCGGTACAGTTGGAGTGTTAGTGCTGCCCTCTTGTGAGAGATTTATGAACCGCAGCGATCAATCAGCTGTGAGCACAGCTGAGGGTTCTCTCTGTTACAGGCCTTCATCAGTTTTTGATCCCTCGTATCTTCGTCGGTGCAGGAGAAATGCACATGAAACATTAAAGCAGCAGCGCTGGCGTCCTGATATTTGAGCTGTTTTCTGATAATTAACTGGAGAAAACTTCAAAAAGTGGGTAAAATTTCAAGGCTCATGTCAGCACGTGGGAAAGCTGGCTGTTCAAAACCAGGTGCAGCGTCTCCTGTTTACCTCCATTTGATGCCTTCCACATGAAAAGAACTCATTTCATTCGTCTCCTGCATTAATGAAGTTATAACAGCTGCAGAAGAAAAAAGCACCAAATCTGGACCAAATAGTTCTTCAAGGGCCTGAAACCTGGAAAATAATCAGATCTGATTTAATACACGACCCCAATGCGAGCTTTGTGCCTGAAATTATATTTATCTGGATCACGTTATTTAACAAATGCAACTCTGTCATGTTTGTGAAGCTGGAACAGCTCAGCTCTCACCAACGAGACGATCAAATATTTAAATTTGACTCCTTAAAGTTGCAGAGCGCTCATAGGTTTTCCAAAGAAGGTCTAAATATGTCCCAGAAACACAGATTATGGATTAAAAAGCTGCAAATTGTGAGGTTAAACATGACTGACTGAAATTTATTTTCTACTTTTAATTATTTTAATTAAATTTTATTTTAATTAAAGAAAATCATCGCAAAATTGATCTTAAAAATTGGTAATTTTCAGAAATCATCTTCCTATTTTTTATCAACTGCCTAATCAATGTAATGATTCAATGGGACTGAAAGGTGTGAAATAAATTAAATGTTAATAAAATAATTATAACAGCCATTCAAACTGGCAGACGGAGCTGATTGTGAATATATTTTCCAGATGTTTCTTTTCTTGATTATATCCATGAATGTGTGTTTGGGCCAATGCTAGTTCTTTATTACGAGAGAGGCTGCCATCAGTTTAAAGGTGGAGTACCACCACCCACCAAGATGCTGCTGCAAACAGCAGCCCTGAGTTCTGTGCAGGTGCCTAACCTTTGCCCCCGTGTCCCACCTGTGCTGGTATTTGTTTTTGTTTTTTTGATGATTCTATTAGTGCTTTCACTTGTACTCAGAGCCAGCTCCACCTTTAAGTGTTTGACATTAACCTCTTTGATGGCATTTGTGGCAGATACATTTGACCTCTCCCCCAGGTCAGACTACAGCAGCAGGGCTTCATGCAGTAAATCTTTCCTTGTTTGTTGTCATGTTATTACTGACATCATGTCTGCTGTGCGGTCTGGGCCCTGTTTCAGAAAGCAGGTTTAGCTACAACTCTGGGTTTGTTAAGCCTAAAATGAGGGAAACTCAGGGTTTCAGTTCCAGAAAGAGAGCTAACTTCAACTCTGAGTCAGTTACCATGGTAACAGACTCTGTGAACCTAACCTGCTCGCTGGCAGGTTTTATCCAACATACTCTGAGTATCTCTCTGACTCCGC
>JAVDPK010001186.1:0-23774 GCA_034780415.1 Cichlasoma orientale
ACACACACACACACACACACACACACACACACACACACACACACACACACACACACACACACACACACACAGTCATGTTCTGATCATTCCACAGGACATTACATTACAGGAAACTTGCCAAAAAACATAATCCGTAACCCAACCTGAACATCTTTATAGCACTGCAATATAATTAAAGCTACACACACATTCTCCCCCTTTTCCCAGACACACAAGGGCAGTGCTGTAGCAAGAGGAAGAAGCAACATTCCTGCTGTTTATCAAGTCATCTGATCAGACCAGCGAGTCATGCGTTGAAGCCATGTTAGAGGCTGGGCGGGATGCTCTGGGCTAACCCTAGCCTAATGTATTCTGCTGTTTTCAGCATCTTAACTCATTCACTCACAGAGCTCTCTGTCTTAATGCGAATGACCTAAAGAAGGCACTTAAGACCTCCCTGTGTTCGCCCCATTTGTAACACAAACAGATAAACCATAAAAAGCTCAATCGATAAGTCTGTAAAATGTCTGCTAATTTTACACTTCAAACATTGACAGTGTTGATAAATGTGATAATTTTGCTGACTTCAGTGGTCTTCGTCAGTGTGTTGTAAAGCCTTTGCTCTCTCTATTATGGGCCTGGGATGGTTAATAATAGCTATCCAGGAGAGGACGGTACAGAATCACGTTTTGCATTCTGGAGCGAAGGTCGACAGTTTAATTGGAAGTGCAAATTGCGTTCACATGTATCCCCACAGTGGATTGAGCCACGGGTAAAGTGAATGTGCACATTGCAAGCATGTGTGCATTTAACAAAAGAGAGGGGAGGGTTCGTCTCTCGTATTTTTAGACCTACGCGTGCAGCCGAGCTACAGTTATTATCACTGAAGTGTTGTTTTTACTCCTCAAAGCCTCTTTCACACAAACTCAGATACTCCTGCTGCCTGCTACTGAATCAGCTAGGCCGATGCTGCCAATTTTTTATTAAGAAAGAGTAAATATTGACTTCATGACTGTAGCTTCCATCTGTTGGTGTGAGAGTAAGAGTCTCGCTCGCTATCTGCTTTGCTTTCACTCGCTGCCGCCACCACCCCCCACCACCACCCATCTCCTTCCCTCTGCTGCTGGCTGAGAGTCTGCAGAGAATACCCCCGTCATTATATCCACCCTCGAGCCACACTTACCCTTGTAGTGAAGACACACTCTCTCTCATCATTGATCTTTCTCTTTCTTTAGGTAGCTAATAGTGCTCCCGCATATCTTTATAATCCACAACATCTGGATTATTGAGGGTTGAGGCCACTTTTTGATCAGCTATCTTGTACGTGAAGCTGAGACTGTGGGAGTGGAGCTGACTGGTTTATCAGAGCAAAGAGCAGAGGATGGCGCTGAGGTTTACTAACCCTTTTAGCAGTGGCACAGGCTGGCAGCACTGAACACCCACAATGACAGAGTCTTTCATGTTGCATCTTAGAAAGATTTCTAAGCAAGTGCACAACCCGAAAGACACTAAATTTGCACAAAAGCAGGGTTACAGCTTCTTTTATTATCCAAAAGAAGGTACTCTGGCATGTTTGCATCTCTATGAAACTATTTTGGTACGGCCATTTAAGAGGACCTTTTTTCTTTACGCTACTGGGCTCCATCTAAAAGTAATATTTTCTCTCTCTGGGTGCAGCCTCAGGTACCTGTCACATCCATATTTTCAATAAACGGCAAGGTCTTGAAATGCAGCAAGCTAGGACAAAGTTTCAGGGTTGCAGATCCGTGTAAATATTTGCAGTGGGAGTTTAGGTGTGTTGACTCTGCTGCAGCTGACACTGCTTCTCATACGTGAAATGCTGATGCATGACTGACCTTACACACCAAACACTGACCTTAATCTAAATATTCTTCTTCTAAATTGGCCATGGATGAGAGGTAGATCAAGTGCTTTAATTGTACAGAATAAAGTATTGTATGAATGTATGGTTAAATGTGACTCGCAGTCTAAAGCCCTTTGAGTGGGCAGTATGACTAAGCGCTGTATAAATGTCATTTCAACAACCACCAAAGAATCTGGAGTCAACAGGGCTTTGTCAGTACTCACAACTTATACACAGACATTAACTACCATAGGATTCTTTTTTTTTTTTTTTTTAGAAATTCTTGGAAGTACATTATAATAACCATTGTTAATAAATGGTAAATTGATAGTGCAGATTAAAAATTGGTCTCTAAAACAATTATTAACATTTTCTGGAAGGTTACTGTAAGGTTGCAACTAGTGCTTATAATACTTTTATTATAAGTACTTAATAAGCAATTAATAAAAACTCCGTAGGTCATCTATAAACATTATTTGGATGACAATTATAACTTTTTTTATTGTAACTGATGCTTATAACACTTGTTTCAAAGACTCCATAATTACGCTGGTACATAAATTACAGGACTGTAAACTTGGAGATGGCACTTCATGTCCTGTTTCCCTAACATACAGTCACATGAAAAAGAAAGTCTTCACAGGACTCTGTGGAACCCTATTAAAAACATGCCACGATTCAATAGCTTGTAGGACCTTGAAGTAATCGTTTTTTTGTATGACTTTATCAGTGTCTCACATTGTTGTGGAGGAATTCTGGCCCACTCTTCTTTACAACGTTGCTTCAGTTCAGAGAGGTTTGCGGGCATTTCTTTATGCGCAGGTTCCTCCTCAGCATTTCAATCAGGCTGAGGTCTGGACTTTGACTGGGCCTTTGCAGCACCTTGATTCTCTTCGTTTTCAGCCATTCTGCTGTAGATTTGCTGCTGTGCCTGGGATCATTGTCCTGTTGCATGACCCAGTTTCAGCCAAGCTTTAGCTGTCAGACAGATGGCCTCAAATTTGACTCTAGAATACTTTGGAATACAGAGGGGCTCACGGTCATGATTGCAAGGTGCCCAAGTCCTGTGGCAGCAAAACAAGCCCAAATCATCACCCCTCCAACACCCAGTTTATCCAGAGGTTCCAGAAGTATTGTGGTTTATCCAGATGCAACTTTGCAAACCCAAGCTGTGCTGCCATATTCTTTTTTTTAGGAGCTTTCTTCTGGCAACCCTTCCAAACAAGCCAAACTTGTTTGGTCTTTTTTCTAACTGTACTGCCATGAACTTTAACATTTAACATGTTAACTGAGGGCTATAGAGTCTGAGATGTGAGCACCTCTATAAAAGCTCTGCTTTCATAGAGGTGCTCACATCTACTAATGATCCAAAGTGTATTTGATTAGCAGCACCTGGCGGAAATTTCCCTCTTAATCCCTGTGGAAGAAGTAAGGACAGCACAGAGTCCTGAAAAAAAAAATTTCCCCACATGACTATATTCCCTAAAACATCTAAAGTTAGGAGTGACATCCATGTTGTGGTGGAACAGACGCCAAAAGGCACCTTTTGTGTACAGTACCAGTCAAAGGTTTGGAACAGCTCACTGATCAAGAATCAAAACTATAACAAACAGCAATAACGTGTGGCAATCATATAATCCATATTTTTTACTAACTAATGGCATGACAACATTATTAATGATTAGTAAACATATTCTAATTTAATGACAGTATTATTTATATTAGTGCTTTCCTCTTAGTCATTCATTGTCAAGTTATAGTCACATGATTCTTGCCAACTAGATAACACATACCTTTCTGCTCTACAAACACAAATATCAAAATGAATCAGGCTCAGCTAACAGACAGCTTTGATGCTACACATTGTTAATGCAGAATACATCATGAATGCATATTTTTTTTATAGACACCAATCACATTTCAGCTTCATTAAAGTGTCAAACTTGGCACGCAACCTGCTTATCACAGAGTGATGTCTGGCAGTGGATCAGCGAATGCTGTATATCAGTCTTTCATGAAATATACAGTGAAAAATTAACCTTCCTGCTTCCATCACTCAGCACATATCCAATAAGATGTCCATCCTTTCCAGGGCTTGGTGCAACGTGTTTGCTCTGTTAAATACCTTAAAAAAGTGTCTGTATTCTCTAGGGAGTCCTCAAAGAAAAAGAAAAATAAGATCCAGGTGGACATCAGGGCTCAGTGGTGAAAATTAATAAGCAGATGGCCTCCTTGTTGACTGGAGATGTTTTAGTAGTTTTTTGTACCTCCAAGATCAAACACATAAAGGTTACATAACTTCTAAGGTAGACCGGCGAGGTTGTGTTTTAATTTGGTTTATAAATCAGAAAGAACTGCCCAGCAGAAGTGATCTGCCAGGTGTTGTCTTTTAGCAATAAGCAGAAAAATCATTATTTAATAATAGTTAGTTATTGATAATAGTTTCCAACATTGTTTCATTTTGTTTTGTTTAATTAACATTATACGGTTTCTTTTTTTGTTGAATTACCTTTTGTTTCAACCATCTTTTCTTTGCTTCTTCTGTTTGTGTTCCTTTTTTTTATATCTCTGTTAAGTAAATCACTTGCACTTTGTAAGCTGTGCAGAATACAATAAATATAGCTCGACTGATTGATTGCTTGATTCACATTACATTTATCGATTTACTAGAAGCTCAGTTATTAATATGCAGTCATGATGCGGATGCTCTGGAAATAAGAACTACTATTAAAGAGATGTTACTGAACCCTATGTTAAACTAAATTCTGAATATAGCGTCTTTTTAACATTTGCCCCAGGGTCTTATTAGCCAGCCGTGCTGTTAGGCAGAATGTACTGTAACAACAAACTAAGAAAAACACACGCAAAACACACAAAAAAAATAAATGTGTGTTACTGCAGTGATCACTGGCAGCCCCCAAACTCACCAGTTCAGCATCAATAATTTTCAGCGGGAGAAGTTCATGTCTCGGCCTGCAGAGACAAAAAAGGACATATGGTTAGACGGGGAGAGAATTTCATAAATCACAAAGACCTGAATATGGACTTATTTGGCTGAGCTCTAAAACCTTGCTATATAGTAGGAAGGCCAGGAGCTGAGATAAAGCCACACACGGAGATGCAGAGATGAGCGCCCGCTTCCCTCTACTTCCTCTGCCAAGGAAAACAAGGTTCATACTTGCAACATATTTTCAACATACTACAACAACACTAGTCGTGTCAGTTGGTGTGCCACGCTGCTCGTCTGGTGGTCTATTAATCCATCTGGCTTTCAGGACTTTCACATTCAAAGATCTCTTTGCAGGAGCACAATTTCGTCAAGAAGAAAACAATTCTAAAATTCATAGAACCTTTAAAACAAAGTGATAGAGGTGGAGGATCTAAACCAGGCCCTCCCATGTATTAAAGAAGCCATGCAAAATAAATACAAGAAGGAATAAATGAGCGAGCGCGCCAGTCTAAAGAAAAATAACATACAAACAGGCAATCAAGATATACAGTAAACTGCCATTGGAGGGATTCCAAATCCAGTCCCGCTAGAATAAACCTCCAACCTTCGAGCAAATCGATATCATTTTGGCAAGAATAACACTGTGAGAAAACAGAGAAAAAGAGATTTTTCTCCAGTCGGCCCAAACCCCACAGCTACACTCAAGCTCTCCACAGAGATACAAACATCCCGAAAGCCAACGCTGAGTAATGTCTGCCTTTCACGCATTTCACGGCCTAATCATGTTCATATCTCCAACACAGTCATGCCAGCCTTAGCATATACAACATGTGCCCCTGCTTCAAGATGTTGTTTTAGTTTCATCCTTGTCTTTTATACCATACTGTCTTTTTATCCAAGACTTGAAATGTAGTTTATCTGTTAGTGACACTCACTGATATTATACCATTATGCACTCTCTGTCTGCCCAGTTTTAAATTTTAAATAGAGCTGAATCCCAGACCTCTTGTACTGAACATATACTTAATACACTTAGTTGTCTTTGTGAGCAAAGACTTCCCAGTTTAGCCAGTTTTAATACATTTCAGGTGTATGTGCAAGAAATGGAGGGAAATCACACTTGTGCATCCTCCTGTTCAGATAGAGAACATGCTCCAGTGGTGTCGCACCCACTGTGAGGTCTCAAACCACATCCATCATTGGAAATATATATAAACACTTCATAAGGGAGTTACGAATGCATAACAGGAGCAGTGCAAGACTGTGTACCTCCGCCTGGGCTGAAGATTCCCTCCACTCCATGCATGTATCAAGTCCCTGGGTCCAGACGGATAGCTGAATTAGTTTGTGGTATTTTCTTGAGAACATCAAGAAGATGTCTACCAATTTTCAAAGAATTCCAGGATGCAACTCCGAAGTTCATCTCTTTAGCTGAGGTAAAACTGAATGCAAATCCATTCATATCTTTCATAAAAATGAAAAACAAAAAGTGGCATAAGGCCATGGAACACACCTTCAAACTTGGCCTGTATGCTGATCTCAACTACACACCTACAAAGTGATGTGCATGTATATTACATGGGTGGGACACCTCGACAATAACTGTCTACAGACTGGCATGGTACCTGCATTGTGCTCAAAACTTGGTCTGAGTGCGTCTGTTTGTAGTTCCCACTGCAGTAGATAACGGCAGGTCATATACACAAGGTGAAAACAACACCAGCTTCGCTATCAAGGCTGGTAAACATTAAAGAATATCAGTGATACCAGTAGATGGCAAACTTAAGTTCTTTTTGTTTTGTAAATATAATAGGGATTATAATGCAAGCCGTGAGCATGCACCCATCCTCTTACACCAAGCACTGGGTGTACTAAAGTCAGAACGACCACAAAAGAAGAAAATAATAAAACACCCGCACGTCCTCAGTCAGCTTTTAAGCTTCTTAGTCCACCTCTATTCATCAAAATGCTCCGCAGTCCGGGTTTAAGCCTCAGGTAAGGGATTGTTACAGAGGGAGAGAGGGTAATGTTTGCCTCTGTAATCGCCAGTCAAACGTTTATGTGGCCGTGTCAATAAGCCAGAACAGAATTAGTTTTTCTTTACATAATGGAAGCAATCTTTCACAGCCAGCAGAGGATGTCGCTTGGAAGGAGGAGTGGGAGACGACCTTCTGAGGGTTTCACAATAATGGGCATTGACGCACTCTGTGCTGTCTCACCACAAGCATGTTGAGATTTAATACATATAGATTTAATACACACTATTAGACACCTGTGCTGCAATTTCCAAAAAAAAAAAAAGAAAAATGGAATCTGTATGCAAATAAGGTTTGCAGAGCAACTTGGTGAGAGCAAGAGGAATAGCTGATGCAGCAAGTTTGTTTCTACACTCATTCTTTAATGTTAGAAGAAAATAATACTTTGTATGCTATTTGCACTGCAAACAGATCTACAGTTTCCTCCCAACAAGTTATTCCTGAACAAATATCACTGTGCCGCGGGGGTGTGGCGGATAAAACAGGTTTTGAAAATGAAAACCTGCCGAGTTTCTGCTGTCATTTGCACTTCTTTGAAAGAAGACAATTAATTATATCTTCCCCAAACAAAAATAAAGGTCACTGAAGTTCCAAAGAACTGTGAACGATTTCACACACACAAAAACAACAGATGAAATCTAATCACCCATGCAATAAAACTAACCATTTTATGGAAGAGATATTCAGTATTTTACCACCTTTCTGCAAATTGATTAAACACAGGCATTAAAAGCACAGTAAACCAGCACTAAAAACAGTGTTTTCTAGTCGCCGTGACGGTGAATCAATGACACCTTGCGAGCTGGATGCACGCATGGCAAGCTGCAGCTACCCGACTAGCAGCAACCAGTCTCAGGATGCACCAGATCTACATGTTAAATTTACATTATCCTAAAATTCTCACAGGGCAATAGGCTGCAAATACTGTAGGGCAATACACCATAAAGCGCGCATTAGAGCAAATATAAGAAATAAATGCCTGGGTATGTCGGTTGACTTTTATGGCCACTGTGCAGTGTGCACTGTGTTTGTCATCGGCCGGCTGGCTTCTGCTCTGTCCCGCTACAGCTAGCTCCACTGGCTAGCCTCCTAGACGTTGGAAACGTCAATAAGCCCCGCATTTCATCAAGTTTTCCGCCATGCCGTATTCACCTAGCACAGAAGTCACAGCGCCGAGCAAAGCCAGGGTGAATTCGATAATAAATTGCTAAATATCTATTTCAATGCGTCTGCATAGCTAGCTAGCAAATGCTATTGCTTCCAGCTGTGTGTGTGCGTGCGTGCGTGTGTGTGTGTGTGCGTGTGTGTGAGTGTGTGTCAGAGTGAGGCTGTCTGAATGATGCGAGCAGGCTTTGGAGAGCGCCTCTGAGAGCTAGCGTGATGGAGTTTTAATGAAGGGTCCAGCATCCGTCTGGCAGGAAAGCAAACAAATTAAATTGTGCTCAGTCTAGCCCACATTTAACGGAGCAGCGGACACGCTAACTCTGGATGATCTATCAGCGGCGTTCAGAAAGCTTTATGTGTGTTTCTTACGTGGTTTCGCTGTTGAAGCTGGAGACGGGTTTATTCCGACGGCGGAAAGAAATGATGCTGTGCGGGGTCCGGGTAGGGATTTTCTGTCTGTGTCTCCGCCTGACTGTGTGTCTTCCAGCTGCCGCTGCTGCTGCTGCTGCTGCTCTATCCCGTCTCCCTCCGACTGTCTGCTCTGCCTCTCTCCTGCCGGAGCGTCCCGGTGCTCTTGTACCACTCGCCCTCCAGTGGAGAATGAACGGTCCTGATGCGCGCTGATTAGGAACCCCTCTTCAGACGGGCAGCCCTCCCCCGTCCCTCCCACACCCACCACTACGCGCCTCACTCACACCTAACGTGCCTGCGCGTGAAACGGGTGTGTGCGTGCGTGCGCGAGCGCGCGGTGGCGTGCGTGCGAGCGTGCGCGCAAATGAGTGAATGAGTGTGCCATGGGTTAACAGAGTGAGTCATCCAGTAGAACCAGATCCAGCTCCGCCCCCGTTTTCTAACAGCTGACTACTGTAGCCGCCATGCGTTGATAAAGACAAACAGTGCCTCCCCCTCCTCCCTTTGTGAAGTCGCAGTGATGCTGGCCTGCTACCTCTAAAGACAACAAGTTTATGACACGTTATGTTTTATTAATGGCACTACTTTCATGTATTGTAGCAGTTAGGTTTACATAAATGTTTATTAAATCATGAATAACTGGAAATATTCTTGCAGTGTAACACACTGTTCCACTATTCATTTTCACACCACATGTTGTTGCACGTCCCTTTACTCATCCTGCTGAACTGCAGACTGCACAATGTTGTTGTACTACTGCACAATTATTGTTATTGTTTAGCATTTTTGTTACTATTTATATATATTTTCATACCTTTAATTTAATCTTTTGCATATCTGTAGAGCGGCAAATCAAAATTTTCTGCACTCCATAATATATGTAGGGCAATGACAATAAAGCTATATTGTATAAAAACAAAATCTTTACTATACTTTACTAAATTTTTACTATATGTTGGTGCTAATCAGCTGCAATCATAAACAAATATAGCTTGTGTACACAGGATACATTCCTTGGATAGCTATATCGGAGTGAGTTACAGCCTCTTGTCCACAAGCCACTCTTTTAAACAGGGTGGTCAAAATAAGTGCAGCACAGACTGAGTAACTGAATCACTTGCAGGGCTTAGTATGGAGGTAATGTAGCTCTAAAAATACTGCACCTTACAATCCCCCCACCCACCTATCTCAAAACATCTTCCCAATTTGTAATGCAGAATTTCTGCAAAAGGGTTCCTATTATGCTTTCCTTTATTTTCTGTCATATATATGTATATACTGTGCTGCAGTAGTAAATGCTCATATTAAACATGGCCAAATTTTTAAATGATGAGCTTGGAGGACCAAAAGCTGAGGCTTCAGTCTGCTCTAAATGCTCCATTTCAGAATGTTTTTTCTACTCTTGGCTCTGTATGATGTCAATAAGAGGGGGATGGGCTTAATATAGTCATCTCAGGCAAGCCCCACCCACCTGTAATTCAAATCTGTTTACAAGAGGCAACCAATAAGAAGAAAGTTGACTTAAATGAAGAGAAGTGAGGCCCAGCAAAAGAAATATATGTAATAATGGATATATGTAAATACATGGAGTTCAAAACGAGCATAACAGGTCCCATTAAAAAAAAAAAAAAATCCAACCCAAGACAACAGTACTTTCACAGACTGATTCCTCCAAGGGCCAATTAAGTGAATACTGTTGCCAAAATTAATCACTGCATGACAAATTTGTTTCCTAAAAACTGTGTTAAACAGTACAAAAGCAAATACGTTCACTGTGCCATTACTGGAAAAGCCGTTCCTGAGCTTCAGAAACTAAATGGGCTAAAAAAAAATGACAGAAGTATAGTGAGGAAAACCCTGCAAAGCAAGGGCACTGTGCCTTTCCTCATCCCTCTAAAGAGAACATTTTTAGGTTTTAGGACATGGTCTGATAGTCTAACACTGGCACAGATAATATTAGAATTACAATCCGAATTTGATCCAGCCTAGATAAAGGTTAGGTTCAGTGTTAACATTACATTCTTAGGTTTAGGATTAGGTTGGATTGTGATAGCCAAAGGAAGGTGGAGAGGCCTGGGATTATATTTGGGGTCAAGGAGTGGAAGTAGTTGGGGACTATCATTTCACCCATTCACTCATTCATTCACACGAGTGTCTGCATGTGTTTTTGTGTATCTATGTATATCTATGTATATATGTATGTGTGTGTAAGCTCAGTGTACCTCAGCCAGCATCCTGCGGTCCTCTTCTCTCTGTCCTGGTGTTACAGGACACCTCCTCCTCCTCCTCGCAGCAGATGGACAGACACAGGGCGATAATATTCCTGGGAGTTTGGAGGGGCGTCTCTGTTTTTATAACCCAGAGAATCTTATTAAAAAGCTGCTCTCCTTCCGTCCTGAACTCGGGGTTAATTAGCTCACTTCCTAGTTGCCGGCATGCACGGGAGGCCTCTGAATGGTCACAGTGGTTGTTATTGGCGACTAGGCTTGTCTATCTCCTGCTGCCTGTGGGGATTCTGCTGTGGAGCTGAGACTAAGAAGGACACAGTGTTTATGTAGTCTGGAAAACACGCACACACGTATACACACACACACACACTGGCAGCAAACACATATGTAATAGAGACAGCCGAAAATTCACCCACACAAGCACATTGACACAATGAGCACAGACGTACACAGACTCACATGGGAGACTCTACCAATGCTCACACGATGTGTAACAAGTTTTTTTTTTTAAATGTGCTAAAGATTAAAAAAAAATGTGTTACCACTAGACACTCAGGAAATAGAATGATTAGATATTACTGCAGTTGTCTCCCAGTGCAAATAATAATAATCCTACCCACAGGTCTATGAATGCAAAATAAGATTCATTTGACTTTGTTGGCAGAGGAAAAGTCAAATTGGATGTGCACGCTGGGTGTATAATCCAAACATGGCCATAGACAAGTACATGCACGCACGCCTACTGCGCATCCTCTCATCCGTGCAGGTAGTTTTGCATCGCTAGACAAACCTGTTATTGCAGAGCGGTTCTCTATGCTTTCAGCGCTTCTCCTGTTATTCAGTCATGGCAGTTACTTCATGAAGGGTTACTTCAGCGACGTTTCTGAACAGGGAGCACTCTCACTGTCAAAACCTCCTGTTTTACAGAGGGCGCTTGTTAGATCATAGATCTTGTCAGAACATAAGCTGTACATAAAAGGCTGCCTTAACCTGCATTGTTTCAAATGGCCAGCCTACTGTTCACTTGATCTGGCATCTCAGTTAACACTTTCCTGATGTGTTTATCGGCTCACTCGCTGGTTTAAAGTCATATTTAATGCAATAGGATGTTCATTGTGTAATTTATTGCCACACGTACAGTAAAATAAACAACGAAGCAGTGGACCCTTTAGGGCATGTGACTGAGAAGTAACTACCTTTGTATATTTGTATACAGTATACAGTATCTTTGGTTTCAAGGCTTAAGGGCATGTTTCACAAACGAGTGGTTAACATCACATCTTTTTACCTGTAGCTGAAGCTACCTGATAGCAGTCACTGCCTACCACAACAACCACCTGCTTCTAATGCAAACATCGACTTATTTTGATGCAACCGTGCCTCTAACGTCTCTCGTTGTATGTAAATTCTGACTTATAATCAATTCTAGATTTCTAATAATTTTTTATTTTGTGTAGAAGCCAGCTCGAGTGATACAGTAACTTTTAGCTGTTACGCTCCATTCAGTGAGCCCCCCCACCCCCACCCCAAAAAAGTAAATTGGAGTCAATTTCCTTACAATGACATTAATAGGAAGTAAACAGCCTACTATCTATGGGCTGTGTTGTTACCGGGAGATAAGAGGAAGCAGGTCACCAAGGCTTCCCCTGCATGTCCATGACCTTGAGTGTGACAAAACTCACCACCCTACCGTCCACAAATACCCTTCACAGATGCTCCCAAATGCACTCTGTAATTGGGCTTCAGACACTGCTTCATATGTGGCCTGCTTTCATAAAAAGCAGTGACACCATTTTGCTACTGCCAACACTTGTTTTGTATATATATATATATATATATATATATATATATATATATAAAATTTATGTAATTGTAACATATTACATACATTGACATAAAATGTGTAAGACATAAAAAAAACCTAAATAAAAACCCCCCTCGAAAAACACACTATTAAGTTCAGCAACGACAAATCAAAAGACACACAACTCCACTCCAGCAAAGTACAATAATAGCCACATTTATTTTAATTACAAGCAAGTTCCCTTTACACTAGAATTTTTTCTCAGCGTCATGTTTTAACCTTTGTGTCATACGTACATTTACATTTCCAGAGTGCATACACTGATGAGAAGGGGGGGAGGCTGTTAAATAAAGTGGTTCAAGACATAAAAGAAAAAAAAACTGTCTCTCTTTTCTTATGAGACACACGTTAAATATTTCTCATCACAAGCATTACTCAGTAGTGGTACTGTACTAAAAAGTGCACACGGTCTAGTCAATATCAGACAGCTTCATATATCATATTATATAATGGCAATTTTAACAATGATGCATTTCACACATTCAACATCAAACAAGGCCAAACCCATTCAAAGGCACAGGACTCTCACATCAACATCATCTTTTTTTTTTTTTTTTAAATGTGGTTTGTACTTACATGTCAGGTAATCCTTCACTTTCTAAAGGGAAATCAGCTGAAATATGATTTGATATTGACACACCCAATATGGCACTGGACGGAAGAAAGTTGTAAAAAAACCCAAACAAACAAAAAACAACTTCCTTAATGAATGAGCACAGTTCACATGTTACAGGAGGGAAAGTCCAGTTATTGATAACTTCATGTTAACGCTGGTGTTCTGCAAACATAAACTGAGCACCTGTTTGAACACAACTCAACCGTTTCCCCACAGTAGCCCCGCTTTAGACTCCAATCGTGGGGAAATAATAATAGTAATGATGATGTCAGAGGGCGACACGTTTTCTGTGAGAATCCGCTCTGTGTGCTGTGCACACAGGTTTCTCTGTAGGTACACAGGGAACCAGTTATAAGAGGAAGGCCGCGCCAATAAACTACAACAGGATCCTCTTCTGTTTGAATGTCCTGGTTTGTTTTAGTCAAGGGGGCAAAGGTAAAGAGCATAGTGCGAAACCTGTCAGCAGGAGCCAGCTACCGTAGAATCTAAAGAACAGGGTGTGTCAGTACTTACTTTAGTCCCGTTCAGCTTATTCCACAGTGATGCATTAAGCCACACTGGGCCCACTGTTTGCAAGTTGAAATGTTTCAGAGAAAATAGATTTACATTAATAAACATCTCTGCTACAGAGCTACCTGTTAACATTTACAGTTGTTCAAATACATGCAGACACTGTACAATAAACATTCCCTTCTTGTCTTCTTTGGACAGAATCGTCCACGGGCTTGAAAACTTGTTAAGAACGAGGCAAAACAAAGAAAGAATGGCGCATCATCTCATAATATTACCAAATGTTACAAACAACAACAAAAAGAAAAACAAAACAACGATGGGTCTTAAAACAAAATAGCAGCAACGCATAGGCTTAGTTCTGTGAGAACAAAATCAAGAACCAGCAAGCCACCAGTGCCTCTGGGTTAAAGTAGAAGAGTGTTTAGTGAGCTTTCAGTGCAAATATGTGAGGGTGAATTTAAATCTTATAAAGACGGAAGCTTTAAAGGCTGGACACGTAATGATTTCTTTACAGTACACTCCATTTAAAATCCACAGTAAGTGAATTCCAAACCTTGGCACCGCACGCCTCTCTGATCAACACTACTGTAAATATCACGAGAATAAAAATAATAAAAAGAAACTATTCTCTCTCTTTCTCTCTCTCTGTGCAATAGTTCAAGTAAGTTATTTCCTGCAAATAGTTAGTGTATCATAACACATCCTGTGGCCGTACCAAAAGAGACGACAACGTACAGGTAACATACAAATACACAAAAGATTATTATTTACACCAAACAGGTCTCTGGACAAGACTGCACTCTACTCAGAGAGGACAGCTACTCACCAATTCAGGCTCAGATTTGACCTAATCCTCCCATTGGTTACATTTGGACCAAAGTTGGGGCAGTCTCATCCTAGAATCTGTGGCCACAACCACGTCCACCAATCAGTGTCCCAAGGGCCAAGGTTAAATCTCTAAAGGGGGGTGTCGTAGACGCGTTCCGACGACCCCTCTTCCATGTCGTCCTCTGACTGCGACGCCTTGTGGTTCAGCTTCTCTGCTGTCGACGAGGAAACAAGGTTTCCATGGATGCTGTCGTCGCTCAGCTTGGCCTTGCTGCTGTCCTGAACAAACTCTTGGATTTCCACAGGTAGCCGGCGAAATTTGTCCTGGTACTCCTGGTCCAGATCGCTCTGTAACTGCAGAGGAAGAAAATCAAACATCAACCAAGAATCCCTAAATGAAGAAAAAGAACAAATGGAGGATAAAATCTCTATTTCTAATGATGCTTACATCAGTGTTGCAGATTTTGCCCAATCAGAAAACAGCGCAGATTGTATCAACTAATTCTGTGATCAGTGATTTGGGTTTGTTTTTTAGACACAGGACCTGGGCACTGTGCAGTCATTGAGTCGACCATGAACTCCTCTGCTCACCAAAGTATTCTAAAGTCAAATGTGTAGCCGTCCCAAGCACAGCAGCAAATCTAAAACAGAATGGCTGAAAAAGAAAAGATTCAAGGGGCTGCAGTGACTGACTGAAATGCTGTGGTGGGACCTTAAGGGAGCTGTGCATAAACCAGTTCCCGCAACCTTCAACGAACTGAAGCACCGCTGTAAAGAAGAGTGTGCCAAAATGAAAGATACAGACTTTCATGTGATGCTGGCATGGATGAAAACCTATAAACAAAATTAGCTCTGCATTATTCACAGTTATTGATTCATCCAGTGTCTGAAACACGTTGTTTTTTATCTCAATTTCTCTTACTTTAACCCAACTCGAGCAAAATGACAGAAAAGAATAGCAGGTCTCTTTTAATGGTTCTGGAGCTGCCATGAGATGGAAGGAGTCCGGCATTCACTCTTTTCTTTGTTTTTGTTTTTTTTAACCAACTGCTGCTGTCTAGATTTTCAGCAGCTATTCATTACCTTTGTTTGGTGTACAGCAGAGATTTATTTATCTTTTAGCCTCAAACAGCAGCAGCAGCCTACTTGTCTGGAGGTGATGCTGCAGATCACGGCGAGGGTGATCCAAACAGCAACGTTGTGGGACCAAAACAATGAGCTGAATGAGCTGAGGGGAAGTGCAGAGTTGCATAACAATTCTCTGTGGGTTTATCAGTATGAGCGACCTCATTAGAGCAGCTTTAAAGTTTTCACCCTTTACAACAACCTTAACAATCGCTGCCTACGCTGTATCATAAGTGCTTGGGTACAGTAGGTGCTGCAGTTATTTCCGTGTCTGTTATCTAAAGACTATAATAATATGAATCACGCCTATTTCCATAACACGGCCTGAAAAGAAAGACTGGATGCTGAACATCATATAGGGACCGTGACTTTCTGCACTGAATAGGTACCTTGATCTGCTGAGGCAGACCCTACAATATCCATGTACTCTATCCGCCCTCCCCTCACTGAGAAACAGAAAGGAGAAGCTGTTTTCTCCGAGGCATAGACGCCCCCAATGATTACAGATGACAAGATTGTATTCATGTCATTGCGAGCCAATAATTGCTGTAATGCTGATTTCTGTTTAACTACTCGGCTGGCTCCCACGGGAGAGCAGTAATTAAAAGAAAAGCTGCTAAGATGAATGGTGTCAAAGTCTCACAGCTCGGTACAGTCACGTCAGCATTATGTGAGATCGAAAATACCTGAGTTCCATGAAGATTTGTCTCAGGGGCTTCTGTTAACTGAATGAGGGCCCACCTCCAGACTGACAGCAGCCCGCAACTAAAAAAATGATCTTACCTGAATCATGCAAGCAAATATTGCTGCGACAAAACTTTGAGAGTTATATATTGAGCTGCAATAAACTTCAGGCAGAATGAACTGCTGAACACAAAGCCGCATTCTACGTGATGACCCCCCCCCTCCACAGCAACCAGAACATTCACAGCTGGCAAACTGGACCCCTGAATGTCTCAAGAAATATTCACAAGAAGAGCCAAGAACGTGAGAGTGAGGGAGGAAGCGAGAGGAGAGGGCAGAACGAAGGTCAGGACTCCCATGCGCCTCTTGACTTTACAATTTTCTGCCCTCTCCACTCTATGAGATGGTGAATCCGTTTCATTTGAGAGTACTTCATAGCTAAATGAGAAAACCTGATTGATGGAACGTGTTTGCCTTCAAAGCGCTTTGAAGCATGGCCATAATATAAATTAGACTGTTATTAAATTGATTGGACTCTTATCGCTGAGTATCACACCTATGTGTGAGCACCAACCTTTACTGGGCCTGCACGTCCACTGCATTGAAAAACACTGACTACTGAAAGCTGGCACTGAAACGATTGCTTGACATACTGAACAATTATTTAAAAAGTTAAAGTGCGGGTGCAATATCAAAATTTTGTTAGTGAAAATGTGCTATTTTCGCAATTATGTTGCATCTTCTCTAATCGAATGGGTTGCTTGCTGCAGACGTGACGCTCGCTGCAGACGTGAAGCTCGCTGCAGACGTGACGCTCACTGCGGTGCCCCGCGCCTGTGTGCTTTGCTGTGTAAATTAAGCTGTAAAAATAGATGTCTGGTGTTCAGCAGTAATAGCTCACTTTCTCAGTCTTCTGCCACATTGTCTAAACTCAGGATTATCTAATTTTAGTGGCGAATTTTCACCTGAAACACATCTCCACTGAAATTCACGGACCAGTGATGTTCAATATAACATCATATACCCCCCCCCCCCACACGCACACATTTAGTTGTATTTACCACTGTAACAGGTGTGTGTAAAACTCAATCAGCCAGTTAGCCCAACAGCTTCTGCGCATCATTGTTTGAAATGAGGGAGCTCTTCAGTTGTCTCTTTCTGATGTTTTTGAGTGGCAAGGCAGAGCCTGCTAAACCCCCTGCCCCCACCAAGCAGAGCATTTCAAGGTCACCTTCTCTGAAACATGCCTCCCTGGCTCCATCTCCCTCACTCTCTCTCTCTTTATATATATCTCGTCATTCTTTCTTCCTCTTTCCCTCGCTCTCTCTTTCTCTCTCTGTGGGTCTCACAGAGCGGACATCCAACACATCAAAACCAGATGGCTAAAGATGCACCGCGGCTCGCCTCACTCTCCCCCTGCTCTGCACTGCGCATGACCTACTTAGGGGTGGGACAGCCTGCTCGCCCTGTATGCTCGCATGTGTGTTTGTGCGTGTGCAGCCTGCCTTTTTTTTTTTTTTTTTACCCTGCCTGCTGAGGCACAAACACCCTCTGATTAAATCTGTCATCTTTCTCCCATCTGATGACACCCTGGTTCATGAGAACGGGGAGGTGGGAGCGGAGGGCAGAGAAGTCTGAAGGGTGCCAGCCACTTCTGAGAAACATGTGAGCGTGTGTGTGTGTGCTTGCATGTAATCAGAGGCAAACGGCCGCCTGTTAGAGTGATGCGGCGATGAGAAATGAAGACAGCCGTTTCCTTTCACCGAAGGGACAGTCAATGAATGAATGATGGAAAGATGGATGGATTAGAGAAGACGGAACAAGAGCTGTGGTATTTTGAGCTCTGGCAGGAGAAATCACAGGAGTTTAGCACAGAGAGTGAAGACATCAGTGAAATTTACTCCTCGGGCTTAATGGATTTGGCGGAGCTAAGTTTTGGATAATCAAAATTTGGAATTCCAATAAGGCCAATTAAGCTCCAGGTCTGGTTAAATAATAAAATGTAAGGAACCATGAACAAAGGTTCTGTGTGTTTATGCTCTATTACATTGGTGCACACTCGGTCCGGTTTCAGTTTGGACACCCTAACCAGCAGCGGCAGTTCTCCAGCCAGCTTTTAAATCTGTCTCTCATCTCTGAAGACCAGTCATCTGTCAACAAACCACATGCACACATTTCTGCCTTTCTTAAAATACAGCACTCAATGACCTTCTTCACCAGCTGTCCTCATTTTGAGAAGCTACCGGGGGACTCAGAGAAGGCCTCCAAAGAGCCAAATTAATTCTTTGCTTTGAGCCATGACATAACGCCTGCTGCGGCATCGCAAAAAAGTCCTCAACTGGCGAAGCACTGCACTACACATACATCATGCAGCTATGTTAACAGTGCCTCATCTTACAGTCGCAACAAGGAGGTCTGAAGGCATGATGTGCTTTTCTGCGCGGGCTTTTAACCAGTTGCTGCTCTAGGGCGTTTCAATGAAGCTGAAAGCCTTCTGTGACATGGATCAAAACTAATTAATCTCGGACTTTGTATTGAGGTATGTGTCCTGACCTTGTGATTTAGCCTATTACCATAACCACACTGACTCTAATTAGACTTAAACCCAAACCCATGTCTGAGAGATGAGACAAGGTCACAACCCTATCAGCGTTGCATGCTTCTTGAAGAAAAGGACAGTCTGGTGCACGCTGCAAGTAAACTACGTGTGTGTGTGTGTGTGTGTGTGTGTGTGTGGGACAGAGCGCGAGAGAGGAAATTTACATTCTTTTCACTGTCTTGGACACAAGTATAAAAATGAACTGCAGCAGTCCAATGCAACAGCAAGAACAACACCAGTAATAAAAGAAAGACACTACTCAGGATAAGCTATGCGCTCTTTTTCCACCTATCTCACTTTTGATCTCTCTCTCTCTCTCTCTCTCTCTCTCGCTGCATGTATGTGCGTGTGTGTGTGTGCCCTTTCCTGGCTCCTTTCAGATAATTTATCTACGGCTTTGAAGGATTTTTTTTTTTTTGTCAGATTCCTTCTTCAGGTCCAAGAATTTAAAAACACTCCTGCATACCTCCACCATGTACTGTAATGAGTGTTTTCCCTAAAAGGAGTGGGTCAAATGGGAATGTTAGTTGTGAAATGTGCTCAGTGGTGTTTTGATGTTTCCACCTCAGATACAGATGCGAACTGGAAGATTATAAATGCACGAACATTTCAAACACCTGCATGTCACTGTGACAAAAATCTAATTGTTATCAGTAAAATGACACACTGCAAGATATATGATATTTATTAGCAAACGTCTTATAATAGTCTGTATAAAAGATCCATATAACCTCCAGGTCTGAAAAGTAAAGCCAATGGGTATGTGCCTTTAATCTGAATTCCTTCTAATGGCCAGCAGGAGGCAACTCCTTCGACTGCAAAAAAGAAGACCGTAATTATTTTATTAATTACGGTCCTAAGTAGAGTAGAAGAGACAGTAAAGCTGGGTTTGCTTTAGGGCAGGGGTGGGCAAACTATGGCCCAGGGGCCACACCCGGCCCGTTGGTCTTTTTAATCTGGCCCGCCGAAGATTGGCACAGAATTGCTCAAATCTAATCAAATCATAATTATGACTGATGTTGAGGATTCTGAGATTTGTTACAACAAACACGAGACTTTGGTGCACTGGCAAAAACAACACTGTTTTCACTAAAAGCAAATTTAAGTATTAACATTTTAATGCCTTTTTTATGTTTATGTTTGATATGCATGCATCTGGTACTGGCCCAGCCCGTCTGTCAAATTTCAAAAAGTCAGCGTGGCCCCAGAGCCAAAACATTTTCCCACCCCTGCTTTAGGGGATGGTTTGTATTAGGATAAGACTATGAGCACGCCTTATCCTCGTTTCCTTGTCCTTGTTTCCTGACATTATAGGAATCTCTAAATTCAACATACTGAAGCCTTTCTCAGGTATTTACCAAACTTTGTGCTACAGTCAAAACGCTGCTTATAATATGCCTAAAACATACAAGCTACTATAATGGACTTCCAGACTTTCATCTATAATTCACTTTATTTACTCCCCTTTCCTCACATTAAAAGTATCACATTTTTTTGTTGTTGTTCTCACCTCTTCTTTACTCCCTCTTTATTGCTGTAGAATGGCTACAGTTTAATAAATAAAAGGTGCTGATGCACCAAACCACACTGTAGAGAGGCAAGTTTCAATGTTCCTTAGACAGAGCACAACCCGGGAGACCTTCATTAGCACATGTGGGCATACATAATGAACACTCGTGCACTAATCTAAAATAGCAGCTGGCATAATAGAGCAGAAGAGCAACCAAGCGTGCAACATGTATGCGCACTCACACATATACAATGGATTTTACTTCACTGCCTGTGGGTTGCACTCAGTGTTCCCTGTGTGTGGTGTGTATGTGTGTTAGTGCGCGTGTGTGAAAAAGTGCATTATTGATGGAACCCCGCTAGAGAGAGATGATGCAGATCAAAGTCTGTGATGAGGGAACATGGTGGCCACCCCTAGATTGCCCAATGAGAGAGGGACATCGAAAGAGACAGAGGGAGAGAGAAGAGCATGTACCAGCTCCCTTGCTATTCAACTCCTTGCCTCCTATGATCTTCACCAACCTGTTTGCCCCCCACCCCCACCCCCGCCCCTTCCCAAACTCCCACCCATCTTCCTCCTCTTGCTGCTTTCTTCCACCTCCAGCAAGCATTCCTCAGATTGCGTCACGAGGACTCGGTTCCAAATTAACAGATTGCAGAGAGTCATGAAGGATAGAAGAGGATATGAGAGGTAGGGAGGAGGGGAGTGGGGGGGGGGTATCCGAGTTTCCATGACGACCACACAGGACTCCTGCTTCTTGAACAAATGCATGCATGTGTGTGTGTGTGTGCGCGCAAGGCTTTCACAGAGGGAGACACCATAAGATGTTTTTGTTTTTTTTTCCTTTTTCCATTCAGGCAACAAAGAAGCAATATTTCTCCTACGTAAAGATGTAATTCATACGATATACAAGCGTACACCAACGCACCACGTTGTGAAACATATTGCCTTCTGACTGTTTCATACTCCTCTCACAGCCAAATAAGGTGTGAAGGGATGACTAGTACATAGTAATTACAACATGCCCGCATTAGCGTTTAGTCTGCTCCAATCATAAAAACCACCACAGAGGTTAGAGTCCTTTTCACTGCATGCATGTAAGCAAAAAAAAAAAGTGATCTGATCAGCTCTGGGATGGTCTCAGCAAAAATCCATCAAACTCAAAAAAGCTCATGAAAAAGATTACAGTCCTAAAAGACTGAGTAATTATTTTGTTAAGCAGAGATCTCAAACAACCATTTTTTTTTTTAAATCAACTGCAAATTTTTCACTAATCTTATTAAGTTCTCAGGGTTTGAAGTCACACTCAGAATACTATCTCAGCCCTCAGCTGCAAAGCATGTTTCAGACTCAATGTAGCAAGTTTTAGAAGATCGGGTGTGATTGAGTGGAACAAACAAAGAAGAAGTGAACAATGTGACCTTGACCATGCGGCCGTAAGTAAGAAAAAAGCAGCACGTCAGGATACAGAGTCTTGAAGTGCGCGGAAATGCCTTTTGCCACCGTGCTGTGCACTGCCGACTCCTGGAGGGCGTCTTGATTGGCTCATTAACAGGACAGTAACACCTAAGTGCACAGGCTGCGAGTGATAACACCTTGTCATATCTCTCTTTTTGTCTCTTGCTTCTCGTTCAATTTAGTACGTGACCTTCATACTAACACCAGCTAAAAGCGCAGAATCTTACAAACGCAAGTTGCAGGCTGTTGCTGATGCTAAACTCGGAGCATAGAGGAGCAAATCTCTCACAAATCAAATCCTGTGAGGACTAAGCAAGGTTTCATTGCACAGGACATGTATGTGAGCCCATACATGTACTGCGCACACACAAATGCTACTGTAGCGGACTACTCGGCTTTCAAGGTCTCCAACAGGGGTGGTTATACATGTCCATTAGACCCAGAGAAGAAACTGTGTCAGAACTGTATGAGAGGGGAAGTGTTTTGTACTTTCCTCTCTCTGACTCATAAAGACTATCACAACAGAAGCACGCTACAAAAATAGTTCTACATTATCCCAGACTTGGATATATCCCCATATCTGATATCCCCCATCGGAGCCCTTAACATCCTGTCTCTGAGTCTTTCCGCTTTGTTTATGTTTCTGATTGACTTTGTAAGTATCATTTTAGAGACATACTGTAATGGATACACTGCAGCACCTTTACTAATGAGAGACAAGCCTTTTACAAGGCATGCCTACGTACGCAATCCCACACATTCACACACACATAGCGTGCTAGCTGCCACAAAAGGCCAATGACCTGCTCAGTGGGAGCAGTTCTGGGTTCAGTGACTTTCTCAAGGGCATTCACTTACATATTTTCATGCAGCGCTGGACACACTGGAAATAGATCTCACCCCATCCGAATAAAACCATGCTCCATGCAAATAAACTGCTAAGATATAAGTGAAGCATGAAATCAAGGCAGCCAATGAGTGGTGCACTAAAAACACTTAAAGTGCACAGAGGCTGTTAGTGAATATCCACAACTAGCAGCATGAAAACTATCAACAAAGACTGGATCTATCAGTAAAACCAATAAACCACATCATCTCAAGCAGAAGTGTACCTGTATCACTGGGTGTTATACCAGTGTTTTGGAGAGCATGCTGAATTTTTGAACAAACACAGCCTCGGGTATCTTGAGCTACAGTAGCTGCCTCTAGAGTTGTGCCCTCTGACATCAGCGTATGTTGCATTCACATGACTGTCATTGCATGCACAGTTGGCTGTTTACTATGTACATAATAGTTTTCTTAAGGCAAATTAACTTTGCACTGATGCAGATTCAGAGTATAGTTTGCAACACTGGGTTAGGGGTTGGATACAGTTACAGCTGTGTAAAGAAACAAGGACTGTATGCAGAATGAAGTGCAACAGAAACACAAAAGTGATAACAAAGAAAACCGCATCAGCATGTCCCTCTATCTCTGTGGACACCTGCTACTTCAGTGTTGATGAGACCTTGATGACGCAGTTTGATGCAACTCAAATCAGTGCAGACTCTTCAAACTGAAGTCATAGTATTATTGACAAGAAGCTCTGGAAATTAAAATAGCGACCTCATGAAAGGGAGTTAAGTTCAACAGCTTGAGTTAGTTACGCAGTCACAATCATGACTCTACCCTGCCATTCTCGCCTCATGTCTCCCTACTGCAGCTTTATGGAAACATAGAAAACCTGTGATTTGTTGGGCTGGATGTTTGTACAGTGCTGCACCTCCCACACTCAACTCCAAGTGGTTTCAAAGGAACAAGGAGCTGTCACTTTGAGTGTGGGTGGTTATGGAGCTGTCTCCAACTGAAGACTTCTGATTTATGCCTGTCTTTAAAATACACACACACACACACACACACACACACACACACACACACACACACACACACACACACACACACACAC